>PISX010013624.1:0-56109 GCA_004024625.1 Mellivora capensis | reverse complement strand
GTACGTACACATTTAAACACAAACAGTACCTTTACTTTTCTATCACTTTTATAGATGAGACCACAATCACTGCTGTGAGGTTGGTTGGACAAGTGAATCTTAATTTCTGTGTCCAAAAAGGGAGGAGGATAGAGGGGTTTTGTTTGTTTGTTTCTTACTTAGATAACTGTCTAAGATATCTCACTTAGATAACTTTGTCATCCAAAGTTCTGGGGACATTTTAAGGAATTTTGGATCTAGTTTTGATAGATTGTTTTAAAGAGGTTTTGTTTGTTTTAAAGCCCGCGCCTGTTCTTTCAGTGTGCCATTTTGTTACTTTATTTAGATGAAAACAAACTTAAGTTTTGTCTGTACACTGTTCTTGGCTAAGTATATGATTTCTGGTGGGGAGTAATTTTTCCTCAGGATTTTGAAGACATTCCATCATTGTCACATAGCTTACAGTATTTATTTTGAGGAGTTCTGTGCCATTTTGGCTCCTGATCCTTTCTTCTTGACCTATACCCCCAAAGCTTATAGGGTCTTCCCTTGATCTCTGTTGCTGAGAAGTTTCATGCTTGATGTAGTTCTTTTCCCCATTCACTGTATTTTGGGCCCCAAACACTTAGTAGGTCTTTTTATTCTGGAAGTTCGTATCTGAACTTCAGTTCCTGGAAATTTTATTATATTATTTCTTTTTTTTTTTTTAAGATTTTATTTATTTATTTGAGAGAGAGGCAGTGAGAGAGCATGAGCGAGGAGAAGGTCAGAGGGAGAAGCAGACTCCCCGTAGAGCTGGGAGCCTGATGCGGGACTCGATCCCGGGTCTCCGGGATCATGACCTGAGCCGAAGGCAGTCGTCCAACCAACTGAGCCACCCAGGTGTCCCATATTATATTATTTCTTAATACTTTTTTCTCCCATCCATTTTCATCCATTTGGGGGGGGGCAGAGGGAGAGGGAGAACTCCTAGTATTTGACACCTCCACTGCTATTCTGATTTACTTATCTTTTCTCCCCTATTTTCCATTGTCTGTCTTTCTTTCTTTCTTTCTTTCTTTCTTTCCTTCCTTCCTTCTTTCTTTCCTTCTTTCTTTTTCTTTCTTTTTTTTTTTTTGCTTTACATTATATTGAAGCTTTTTTTCTTCTGTTGGGCAAGTTTCCTCAGAGAGAGATCCTGGAAGGTAAGATGGCTGTAAGCACATCTGGGATGGGGGCTGGCTTACTCCTCATTTCAATAAATAGCTTTCACTTTTTCCAGTGTGCCCATACCTGCCCAGCTAGATATCCCCAGGCTGTTTTTCTGGGGAAAACAGTAGTAGGGACAGTCTCCTCATAGGGTGAGGATCTTAATTGCTCCTTATGCAAACTCACTGCAGTCTTCTGTTTGAGTACCCCCAGACTTCACAAGTTCTTGGTGCCTCCAATTAAAATTGTGAATAGTTGGTCTGTTTGTTTTGGCTTCCTCCACCCTCCCACCCTCTCCCCCACAGGCTTTATTTAGGTTTCTGGGTTGTGTGTGTGTGTGTGTGTGTGTGTTAATATTTTATTTGTCAGAGAGAGAGTGTGCACAAGCAGGGGGATCGGCAGGCAGAGGGAGAACCCTCCGAACAAGGAGCCTGATGGTGGACTTGATCCCAGGATTCTGGGATCATGACCTGAGCTGAAGGCAGAGGTGTCCCCTTTCAGTTTTCTATTATCTGCTGGGTCTTTTGCCACTTCCCTATCTGCTTTCCAGCTTTCAGAATTTTATTGACATCTCTTGGTTGAGCGCACTAGCCTTCACATTTCTTTGTCCTTGTAACGTTAAAATCCATTAGTTGTCTTTTAAAATTCATTTGTTGCCCTTTTAGAGGACTGCAGGAGGTAGTGGAGAGAAACAAGTTTAATTAGAAGTCCTATACAAGAAAATGATTCCTCTTTAAGTACACTAGTTCTCCATACCCTGTGCCTTAGTCTGCTGTGCTTCTGTAACACAATACCCTACACTGGCCTTAACAACATTGATTTCTCATGGTTCTGGAGGCCGGAAGTGTGAGATCCGGGTATGGTGTCATAATGGTCCAGTTTTGGTCAGGGCATGCTTCTTGGCTTGTCCATGACTGTCTTTGCGTTGTATCCACACATTGTCAAGCACACCTAGCACAGAGCCAGCTCTCTCCGGTCTTCTTATAAGGGCACTAATTCTATCATGAAGATCTACCCTCATGACCCAATTACTACTCAAAGGCTCTGTCTCCAAATGCCATTACATTGGGCATTAGAGTTCTACTGTATGAATCTGGGGCAGGTGTGGGGATGGGGCACAGACATTCCCTCCATAACAGCCGGCGCGATTTTTTTTTTTAAGATTTTTTTTTTTTTAATTTATTTGACAGATCACAAGTAGGCAGAGGGGGGGGGGGGGGGGGGGGGGGGGGGGGGGGGGGGGGGAGGAAGCAGGCTCCCTGCTGAACAGAGAATCAGTGCAATGCGTGGCTTGATCCCAGGACCCCGAGATCATGGGGGCTTGATCCCAGGATCCCGAGATCATGACCTGAGCCGAAGGCAGAGGCTTAACCCACTGAGCCAGGTGCCCCAGCAGCCAGTGTGATTTTTTAAGATGATTCTCTCTTTAGCTCATACACATTTCCTGTAATCCTTGCTTATATATCTGTGTTCTTGGCCATGGCCATTTGCTCTCAGGAATGGCTTGAAGTGTGCTATTGGCTTCCCCTAACCCTTTGTTTTTGTCCTGAAAATGACTATCCCAGGATGTGCAGGCTTAATAATTTTTCAAAATATACTCAAGTCTGACTCAAAATCTAATTTTGGGAGGCCTCTGTTGGTCTTTGCAAATGTGAAAAAGGTCCTCCAAAATTTATTATAATCGGGGCTTATTTTCTCTTTTACTCCCTTTTTTTGAAATGTTTTCTTTTCTTCATCTGGTGAGCAGGAAGAACGATTTTCTTTTACTATGTCTTATTAAGGTTCTCTTCAGAGCACTGTAATGTTGTTCTGTGTTGCCTTCATTTTGTAGGAGTCTGTATCTGTAGCGATGCCCACATCCGTGATGCACATTCATCTCATTTGTTCCCACCCTGTCGGCTGCCTTTAGTCTATTTTGATAGTTAATTCAGTTTTATTCAGAGGGAGATTTTGATTCCTGTAAGACTAATTATTTGAACATAGGAAGGGAGTATATACTTCGCCTTTGTTATTTATTCTTGTATAAGCTGACTAGCAGACTGCTCTAGCACTAGAGCACTGTTTAGATAACTTGTAAGAAAAATGAAATAATTCAGATCTTAGAATTATCTTCTTGGCTTCCTGAAGTGTTTTGAAGAACATTAATTTTTTTAAGTTGTGTAAGAGCCAAACATTTTGTTGTTGTTGTTTAATAGAGAAATCATCATAAAGGTTTTCACTTGATTATGTCCCTTTCGTGATGAATGCCAGCTCCCTTATGGCCTCTTTCAAAATCCTGATGCTCCTGAAAACCCTGGCGCTCCTTCAGGAAATCTCTCCTCCCCTTTATAAACCAATCTCTACACCCAACGTGGGGCTTGACCTCACCCCCCAGATCAAGAGTCATGTGCTCTACTGACTAAGCCAGGCTGGAGTCCTCCTCACAACATCTAACCCCAAATGAATTCTGTCTTCTTTTAGTATTTCATGCTCAGAGGACTCCTCTCAGCACCTGGTCACTGTTTTATTTTTTGTCTTTCTGTGTGTATAGTCTGTTTTTACAAGTAGATCATAAATTACTTAAGGTGTGTGGATTCAGTCAGTGGGTTTTCAGTGTTCCTTTTTTCCTCAGGCCTCCCCAGGGATAGAGCACACTGTCTTCTGTGGCTGTGGCTCATGGTTAGGGGCAGTATCCCCAGGCGTGTGGAAAACTCCCTTAGGTGGTTCGGTTTGGCTCCTGTCCCTCCCCAGGGTATTTTATAGTGCAGTTTATTTCCTGTAATACTCAACAGCAGGCTTTAGCTTCTGCGTGTTCAGGAAATATTGTTGATTGAACGGGACCCTTGGCAGATGTGGTATGATGGCAAGAATAGAGGCCTGGAGAGGTTTTGTCTGACACTCTCTCTCCTATCTCTAAATTGATAATTACAGGTAAATCAGACCTCTGTAGTCTGCTGTTTTCTCAAATGGAAAAAATAAGGGCACTATCACATGACGGACCTGACAATAAATATAAAAATCTGTATGTATTTATATTCCTGAAATCAAATTAAGTACACATTAAGTACAGTTCTTTGCTGGTGCAGTTTCTAAGAAAATTTTCAGAGTCTATAACATTTTAACCAGTCCATGGTTAGAAAAAAAATATGTAGATTGTTTTTACTACTTCTTAAATTTTTTTTTTAAGCTTTTATTTACTTATTTGACAGACAGAGATCACAAGTAGGCAGAGAGGCAGGCAGAGAGAGAGGGGGGGAAGCAGGCTCTCTGCTCCGCAGGGCTCGGGATGTGGGGATATGTGGGCTTGGTCCCAGGACCCTGAGATCATGACCTGAGCCGAAGGCAGAGGCTTTAACCCATTGAGCCACCCAGGCACCCTTCTACTTCTTAAATTTTAAAGGAATCTTTTTATGAAGTATTGGTAATAGTGGCTTTTCCCCTAAATCTTAATTTGGCAAAGTGTAAAGTTGGCAACCTTATCTTTGTCTTTATAATTTGAAGAAAATTTCATTTATATGTTAAATCCAGAAATCAGAAATAACATGCTTTATACCTTAAAAAGAAAATCTGTGACACCCCTTTGAGGACAGTTTTCTGTATAGTTATTTGTTAGCTCAAACTTGTTAATGTATTTTTTCAAAGTTCCTAGCTTTACTAATATTTTATCTGCTTGAACTGTCAGTTTCTGATAGAGGTATTTTAAATTTCTCATTGCAGTTGACCATTTCTCAGATAGTCAGGTTTTACTGGGGATATTTTTGAGGTTATGAATTAGGAGCATTCAAATTTATGAATGTTCAATGTTCTTAGTGGATTATTCCTTTGATTGTTATATATAGTCTGTCTCTTTATTCCCGTTAATTCTTCCCTTTACTCTGATAATTTTTGACTTTTAATTGTGGGATGAACAGTTTGAATGAGTAGATTTAATTCTCCTGTCTGCCTGAATTTCAGATCTTCTGATCCTTTTTTCTGCTGCTTTTCCCCCCTTCTGTTGGTGTCCTAGTTTTCTGCATTCCCTTCCCTTTTTCCTCCCTTTTGGTTTGGAAGCCGTAGATTGTATTTCTGTTCTTTTAGTGGTTACCATTAAAATTTTCAGCTGCAACATTTTCGGACAAAACAGGCAGCCCCAACTCCAGCTTCCACAAGGAACCTGGCTCTGGTACCCGGTCTCTCACTGGGGAGTAATTTTTAGCTTTTTTTCCTTCCGAGAAGATGTTGATCTTGTGTGTGGTCTCCGCTCAGTCTTCGGTTTTCTCTTTTCTACAGTTGTCTTTCATGGCTGTATATTGAGAGGAGGGGAGCTTTTCCCACAGTGAACTCTCTACCAGCTCTGCTCCACCCATTTTCCTCCCCTCTGGTCCGCAGACCTGTACATCAGAGTCACTAGATACTTGTTATACATTGTGTTCCTTCTGTTTGTTTGAGTTTTAGCCACTTTACTTTTTTTCGACTTCAGATGGAAAGGAGATGGGACCACCCAAACCTGTGGAAGGCCCTTTCCCGGACTGTCTCCCTCAGGGTGAGGGGAGTGCTCAGTGTGAAGGGGAGGGAGGTGGAGAGAACTTAATCCAGGACAGAGTACCCATAGGGTCCTAGTGCGAAGTGCTCGTCTTTCCCAGTCGTAATGTCATTGTAGGTGGGCTCCATTCGGTTCGGTTTGGTGGCTGTTTTGGTCTGTCCGCTCTCAAGGACTATAAAGATGCCACTTGTTTTTGTGAGAAACAGGAAGGTCGCCCTACATGTTGTAGCTGTGATGATGGCGATTGAGTTTTGCAAGCTCTCCTGTTCTAGCCCAGTGCTTGCTAGGACAGGTCTGCAGCGGGACAGGGGGGACTCCGAGGAGTGCCAGGCTGGAGGAGGGTTTTGTGTCTGGATGTACTGCATTCATTACTCTGCTATCTCCTTTCCCGGGGTTGACGCTCATTATGCGGAGAGGAGGTGGCTCATGAAACCGGTCAGCCTGCCAGGACCTGGTGCTGCAAAATTGAGAATTTCGTTCTCCGGTTAGGAAGCAGTTTTCAGGCATTAAACACAAGCGTGGGGAAATAATTCAGCAGTTTGGGGATGAATTTGCAGTTTGCGGATGATAATTAGGGCTTGGCAGGGAGGAGGCTGATGTCCATCATAATCTTCCCCAAGGTTAGCCCTTTTAAAGTATCATTTTTCACACCCTGGAAAAGCACTCTGTGTGTGTGTGTGTGTGTGTGTGTGTGTGTGTGAAGTGGTTGAGAGATGAACAGAGTGGGGACTGAGATGGGATGCAGACCTCTGTCAGTGATGTCAGTCTGGAAATTGGAGACTGCCTGTTGAGTCAACTTACATTAGGTTGAGTGTTTATTGTAAGACAAAGAATGGAAAGCATTTACTGGTGGATTTCTGAAGCCGGAACTTGGGAGCCAGGCCTTTGCGGTGGAAGCTGTGTTGCCAGAGAGAACTTTGTATTCATTTGTGCTCCATAGTGATAAAACAAGGAATCTGGTCGAGCTCTTAAATTTCACCCTGCTGTTTTTGTAGTTTAGACATTTTTTTGACTCCTTCTGTTTAGCTCTCCGAATTTATACCTAAAGGAAGGCTTTCTGGATTTAAGAACCAGAGTTAAGAACCCTTCGTAGGTGCTGATTTCAAAGCAGCCCTTTGATACAGCTTTCAGACCCCCCTCTGGGTGCACTGATGAATGTGCTCTTGCTAATAAGTGGGGTTG
Source organism: Mellivora capensis (assembly GCA_004024625.1). Taxonomy (NCBI): domain Eukaryota; kingdom Metazoa; phylum Chordata; class Mammalia; order Carnivora; family Mustelidae; genus Mellivora; species Mellivora capensis. Next base: position 49,259 of record PISX010013624.1, on the reverse strand, counting down.
TTGGGCAGTTTGATTGTAAAGCTTACGTGATTAGTCTGGCTTCATGAGAATAAAGATGCCCAGCAGTGTCTGCTTATATTGCAAAAGGAAAATGATACTGAAATCTGTTGCTGTCTCTTAAAACTAGATGATTTTGAATCATAGTTAAACATCTTTTATTTTTCCACTTTAAGGAATAAAAATGCCTATTGCCATATTATTTGGATTTAAAAATGATCTGCTGTGGGTGCCTGGGTGGCTCAGTCTGTGAAGCATCTGCCTTCAGCTTAGGTCATGATCCCAGGGTCCTGGGATGGAGCTCCATGTCAGGGTTCCTGCTCGGCGGGGAGTCTGCTTGTCCCTTTTCTCTGCTACCCTCTCCCTTCCGCCATCTCTCTCTCTGTCAAATAAGTAAATAAAATCTTTTAGAAAAGCAAAAAATGATCTTCTGTAGGTAGTTACATTTTTTTTTAAACAATATAATTTTAGGCGGAGTAGGATTGTTTATGCTATTGATTTATTTTTTAATCCCTGAAGCTGATTAAACAGTAAGAAAACTGGGACATAGTTTTGGGTTAGGTCAAGAGAAAAGAAGGTAAAGACAGCCTGTCACTGTTGAGCTCTGTGCTTTGGGGAGGCTTTCTGTGTGCTAGGCACTCTATAGGGTTCTGGGGTAGAGAGACGGTCTCTGCCTCAGGGAGCTTGGATCTTAAACCAGTGTCTTCGTTCCTCAAGATCTTACTAGAAAAAATGACCTGAACAGTGTTTTATGTTCAATTTCATTTTGGGAAGCATAAGATTAAGCATGGTTAAATGGATTTATTATAGGACTCAAAAGTCCAATAGAGGTATGTGAATTGTGAATTTCTGAGAGGGAGCTATCCTAAGCAACATTTCTAAAACTTGAAATAGTAGGGTTATTAATGTTTCCCTAAAGGGACTACTAATTTGATGACTATCTTAAACAAGTCTTATGTGTATTTGTGATATTTAAGAGTGGTGATTTCCAAAGTTAGGTTAATCACCAGAATCATTTTGGGTACTTAGAAATTAAAACAAAACAAAACAAAACTGTTGGGTTGATAATACGTTTATTTGGTTTAAAATTCAGAAGTGTACATTGGCACACAGTAAAAAGTCTCCCTCCCTGCTCTGTTCCCTAGCTGCTTGCTTCCTTTTTTCACAAGTGACTAATGTTACGCCTTCCAGAACTAATTCATGCGTGTGCCATAACTTATTTAGCCAGAATATCACCAAGCCTTGTATTTGGAGATCTCTGATTTAGTAGTGTTAAGTGGGGACTGGGAATGTCTTTTTTAATGTTCCATAGAGGTTGTGATGATCAGCTAGATTTATACACTGTTATTTAAGATGGTACATACTACTTTTCCATGTGGCTTATTATCCAGTTCTTTTTTTTTTTTTTTAGGATTTTATTTATTTATTTGAGAGAGAGGCAGTGAGAGAGCATGAGCGAGGAGAAGGTCAGAGGGAGAAGCAGACTCCCCATGGAGCTGGGAGCCTGATGGGGGACTCGATCCCGGGTCTCCGGGATCATGACCTGAGCCGAAGGCAGTCGTCCAACCAACTGAGCCACCCAGGCGTCCCATTATTATCCAGTTCTTAAGACAATTCTGGAACAGATACTGTGATGACCATTTTTGGCAGAGGTGGAAACATGAGAGCAAATGTTAAGTGACCTCAAGGTTGTGCTTGCCTTTTAATGGTGGAGCTGAGATTCAAAACCCAGGGCTTTTTGCTGGAATCTAGGCAGGACCGGGCTGGCATGCACTCTGACTTCATGGTGGCCATGTTGGTGATCGGCTATTAGCCACAACAACAAAACCAGACAAAAAATGAATATGATCATTTATATCTGATTTTTCTATTTTGATACCACCATTACATGTTAGAATCTTTTATTGGATTCCTTGTGGGTAGATGTCCAGTGACCAGAGTTTCTCTAGTTTGCATTTTAAGGCACTTAGCCTTTTAGGTGCCTTTATTTTATTTATCAGTTACCTCATGTTACCAGCTTCAGGCACCTAAACAGGAGGCTGCACACAGACTTTTATCTGTAATGTTGCTTCCTGATGGGCTCTCTTTCTCTCTCCCCCTTTGCTTCCAACTTCTTTGGGCTCCTTCAGCCCCTTTCCCTAACACCAACCCAGATTAAATCACAGAGGAGGGAAGGAGTCAAAAAGGAGACCCTCCTCTAGGCGGAGGGTACTGAGAGAGTATCCCAGGCTGTGAAAACTGCGTGGTGTTCCTCACTGTTGGGTAAAAAGGTTTTCTGTAGATTAATCTTTCAGAAAGAGTTGCGCGAGTTTCTGATGGTACTGCTGGGATATTTGAATTAGGGCAGGGCCGCCCGGGGTTTGTTTCGTAGGACAACATTCCTTTGGTGTATTTTAAAAAACCTAGTCTCATAATATTGGTCACATAAGAGAACACATAAAAATCTTTAAAAATAACTATGAGTCCATCATTTTGAGGCAGTGTAGGACTCAGAGCTGAGGCATAGGAATGCCCATTCATTTGTTCAACTGCCCTTCGATGGGCGCATGGTTAGGAAGGATTTACTATGTGCCAGGTTGTAGGGATTTAGAAGTTAATAAAACATGTTTCTTGCCTTAGAATTTGTCCGGCGGTGAAAGAGACAAATATTTCTTTTTTTTTTTTTTTTTTTTTTTTTAAAGATTTTATTTATTTATTTGTCAGAGAGAGAGAGCGAGCGAGCATAGGCAGACAGAGTGGCAGGCAGAGGCAGAGGGAGAAGCAGGCTCCCAGCCAAGCACGGAGCCCAATGCGGGACTCGATCCCAGGACGCTGGGATCATGACCTGAGCCGAAGGCAGCCGCTTAACCACTGAGCCACCCAGGCGTCCCGAAAGAGACAAATATTTCATCCAGTGAGTAGTTATATCATATGAAGTGCTCTGAGGGAAGTTTGCCGCAGGTCTAAAGCGGGATTGAGAGAAATGCCTAGGTCAGCCTGGAGTGAACTGTGAACTCCAGTTTCCCACAGGGCCTAGTAGCAAGGTGTGTAGAAGGCAGTGGGGTATAGTTACTCTAGGCTAAGGGAATAGATGTGTTCAAAAACATAAGAGATAGTTTATGAGTATAATCTAGTTATGTAAGTATGAGTATAGTGATGTTTGGAGTGAAGAATGCTCTGGAAGAGTAAAGAGATGAGATGAGAGAGGTAGTAGGCGCAAGAAGAGGAATCTCTCATGCTTCATGAGCTAAGACCCCTTCCTTGCACAAGAAACAGGAATTCCTGTGCATATACAGACTTCTAATACCAGGAATTCCTGGATGTAGCTCTCATTCCCTGGATCCCATTCCCTGGATCTTCAGGTTCCTACCCTTGATCTCTGGATTTGAATTGGACCCTATTTAGTTTGGCAGCCAGTTAAGCCAGAACTTGGGGGATTTGAGCTGCAAAATATAGCAAGCTGTCCAAGGATGAAGAATATGAACATACATAGTTCAGTGATGTTAATGGCTGTCATTTATTGAGCATTTAAGTGCTTAGCTCTTTCCAAGGCACATCACAGAATTACCTTTAATCCTTACAGCAGCACTACCAGACAAGTGGTTTTATGCTCATGTTAGCAGACCGGAAGTCCTCCCAAGTTCTGGGAGTTTTGAGTAAGTTTGCCCAAGGTTCTAGAGCCAGTTAACGGCAGGTCTGGACTCAGACCCGGGTTGGTTTGTCTGACTCCACAGGTCATTCTTTCCCAGCCCTGTGCCCCTCAAAGACCTCAGCTCTGGTTCCTAGGGTGGGCAGAATGCAAAATGGCATTTTCAAAAGCAGTAAAACTACAGTTTCATCTTTGATGTTAATTTTATCAAGATTCCTTGGTTAGGAATATACGCTTGTTACATTCCTTGTTTCTCTGGGAAAGTCAGATTTCATCACAGGTGTTTACTTCAGTTTACAGTTCCATCTCAGGGACTGTGTAACTTGCCAAACGGCAGTAGTTGTACTAGGACGAGTATTACTAGGACGAGTATCAGTTACCTCATGACACATTCAGTTTGTATGGAGAGTTGAAATTGGGTTTATAATGATTTGAATACATTATCTGCATCTAGCAGATACTTTAATGAATGATGTTGCAGATACTCAGAATGTAGATATGGCCTAAGGGTGAAGAAAACCAAGAATTTTCTCTTGAATTTTTGGCTGGATGCTAGAAACACTTTTTGAATGATAGCTCAAAAGAAGACTTCTCATTCTGTTAGCATACTTTGATTCTTGTATGCGTGTATAGTCTTACTCTTACCAAGATGGAATTAGACAGAAGGACTTAAGAAATTGTCAAGAACAATTAATGTATAAAGGGCATATCTTGTATCTTTTTCTACCAAATTTCTTGTCCATTTGGCATGTGTATTTCCCTTTTCCTGTTTTGAATGGAGCTGAAAATAACGTGGAATTTTGGCTTTAAAGGAAAATGATTCATTTTGTTGTGTTCGGCATTTAGTTTCTCAGAGATGTGTTTGGCTTTTCAAATGGCACAGGAGTTTGAGATTTTGGTCTCCTTTTCATTTTGTTAGGAAAATATTATTTACAACACTGTATAGGAGTTTATAAGCAGGATATTTTCCAGGTTAGGGGAAGAAATTATTTATGAGTGGGATGCCTTTTTATTGCTGTTGTTCTGTGCTAGTTTACAGAGCATTTCTGTAAAATGAATTTTCTTATCTTTATTTTATAGAACTCTTAAACAGTTCTATAACTGAAAACCATTTTAGGGAAAATAATTTGAAAAATTTCCCATTTAAAAGTGTATCATTTCGGGGCGCTTGGGTGGCTCAGTGGGTTAAAGCCTCTGCCTTCGGCTCAGGTCATGATCCCAGAGTCCTGGGATCAAGCCCCACATCGGGCTCTCTGCTCAGCAGGGAGCCTGCTTCCTCCTCTCTCTCTCTGCCTGCCTCTCTGCCTACTTGTGATCTCTGTCTGTCAAAAAAATAAATAAAAATCTTAAAAAAAAAAAGTGTATCATTTCGTGAATTTATAGTATTTATTTAGAAACTTCTATTCTTTTAGGTGTTGAATGCATCTTGAAGATGAAGTCCTGTATCATTTACTTAAAGTGGACACATTATGTAAACTAGCATTTGTCATCTCCATAAGCTTGAAGTATGTGTATAAGCCCTACCTATAATTGTCATTCAGGAAGCTGACAGATGGATTTTCCCTCTGTAAAAGCTGTCATTTGTGTGATTTGGGGTCTTTTAATAGTAAAGTCAGATGTTTGCTGCTAGGCTTAGTTCTCTTTGGGTGGGCAAAAAGTGAGAAAAGTCAGACCACTATTTTAGAAATTGTGAAGTCAGTTTAAAGAAATAAAATGTGCTTATGACTTATGGCTGAGCAAAGATATATAAGGGATCACTGTGGATGCTGTGATTTGAATTATAAACCGGAGCAGATTCCTCTTCACCAAACAAATACCTTTTTCAGGGGTTGGGAGGAGACCCAAATTCCTACAGGTGCTAGGTACCCGTAGGTAAGGGTACCTCTAGGCACCATGGGGAAGATAAATGCAGTTGCTCGATCTCATTTTTCAAAAGAAGCTAAAAACCTGAATTCTCTGCAAAATTCTCCCAAGTTTAAATGTTGGCCAAGAATCTTTAAAAATCTTTAAAAAACTTAAAATGCCGTGTGGTTCAATATTGTGTGTACATCTGTAGGCTAGCAGTGTGTGACATCTTGAGGCTCCCCTGCACCCTATTGGTAATTCACTGTAGCTTTTAAATACAAATCTTCAATAGGCTCTTCTGTATCCTTGCCCCCACTGCCTTCTCTTCTCCTATTGAAAACCACTGGTAAGAGGGGCGCCTGGGTTAATCAGTCTCTTAAACCTCAGCCTTTGGCTCAGGTCATGATCCCAGGGTCCTGGAATCAAGCCGAGCCCTGCATTGGGAATCCTTGCTCAGCAGGGGGTCCCCCCCCTTGTGTTCTCTCTCTCACAAATAAGTAAATGGAAAACCACTGGTAAGTCAATTATAGTCACTTAATGTCTTTCATGGGATTTTAATATTATTAGGGAGGCACTACTAAAAATATTAAATATGCTTTATGCTAGTTCATGCTACTTTATAGTGCCATTTTACTTTATTTTTAAAATTTATTATTATTATTTTTAAAATTTTATTCATTCACTTGACAGCACAAGCAGGGGAAGTGGCAGAATGAGAGGGAGAAGCAGACTCCCTGCTGAGCAGGGAGCAGGATGCCAGGCTTGATTCTAGCTCCTGGGATCATGACCTGAGCCGAAGGTAGATCCAGATACCCCTTATTTTATTTTTTAAAAGTGTTTTACTTATTTATTTGACAGAGAGTGTGCGCACAGGAGCACAAGTGGGGGGAGCATCAGGCAGAACAGGCAGAGGGAGAATCAGGCTCCCTGCTGAGCAAGAAGCCTGATGGGGGACGGGATCCCTGAGCAGCCGCTTAGCTGATTGAGCTATCCAGGCATCCCTACGGTGCCATTTTCTATCTAAACAGAAGCATACATGGGTGAATGATTTATTCAGAGTATAAGACCAGTGGGTTTCCCTGTAACAATATGGAAAGTTCATTGATAGGTTTCAGATTCCACATTGCAACCAACCTTTAAGAAACTATCACTTGCTGAGTTTTGGTGTAGTATCAAAGAATATCCATAATTTTAAAACTATTTTAAAAGTGTGTAATTATTTTGTTTGATATAGTGGCTGTGTTAGTAAGATGAATGAACAATTACTTATTTTTTCTGACACTGATTTAGTATTGGCTCCTTTAATGGCACCGTGAATTTTTTTTTATAATTTTTTTTTAAAGATTTTATTTATTTATTTGACAGACAGAGATCACAAGTAGGCAGAGAAGCAGGCAGAGAGGGAGGAGGAAGCAGGCTGAGCAGAGAGCCCAATGCGGGGCTTGATCCCAGGACCCTGAGATCATGACCCGAGCTGAAGGCAGAGTCTCTGACCCACTGAGCCACCCAGGTGCCCCCAAATTGCTAATTTTATTAAATCTTAACCTTTGAGTATCTGTCACTTTAATATGCAGTGTGACAAAATGAACATTGGTCATGTGGAAGAAAAACACTTCTGCAGTTGTTTCTGATGCAAGCTTAGCTAGCTGCTTTCTTCAGAACACTTACCTTACTTAAAATAAGCCTTGGGTATTTGACAGACATTTTCTCCAAAATGACCATAGTGAGCCTGTCATTTCAAGGAAAACAATTGAAGCTATTTGTTGCCAGTGATAAAATTAAGCTTTCAAGCAAAAATTAGAATTTTGGAAAGTTTGCATCCATCATTGTGAGGTTAACAAACATGATTTTGAAGATCTGCCTAAGTCAGCACACCATTATTTTCCTTATGACCAGCACATGTGGTTAGAGACTTGCACATAGGCAAAAGATTTGGTAGGTTTCAGAAGGTTTTACGTTGCTCCCAGCCTTTAAGGAACGATCACTTGCCCAGTTTTGGTCTAATATCAAAGAATATCTACAGTGATGTGTAAGGGGTGTTAAAATGTCGCTCGTTTTTCCAACAGCTGATTTATATAGGGCCAGCTCTTCCCATACTTCTGTCCAAACAATGTACTGTGACATATGGAATGCAGAAGCGGATCTGAGAATGTAGCTCTCTGATACTAAGATAATAAAGAGGTCTGCAAAAATGTAAAACAGTCCCCCATCACAAATAGTTTTGGGAAAATAGTTACTTTTCATAAGGTAATTTTTGTCTGTGTAATGAGTTTATTATTGTAATAAATATTCAAAAATTTTCTTGGTACTTAATATTATAAATATCAGTGTTTGTGACTCCCATAAACAAAAGCATTTTTGGGGGTCCTCAATTTTTTTTTTAAGATTTTATTTATTTGAGAGAGAGTGAGTACAGTTGAGGGGACAGAGGGAGAGAGAGAGAGAGAGAAACATAGTCCTCACTGAGCAGGGAGCCCTATGCCAGGAGCTCAGGATCATGATCTGAGCTGAAGACAGATGCTTATGTGACTGAGCCACCCAGGTACCACTGGAGTCCTCAATTTTTAAGAGTGTAAAGTGGTTCTAAGATAAAATTTAAAAATTTGAAGTACATTATGAGGGGTCGAGAAGGAAAGCTGTTGGGAAGACTCTTAAGGAATATTTGGGGAGGTGAAAAATAACGTATCCAGAGATTCTGATTTACTTTTAGAAAAAACCATTTTATAGGAGATACAAAGAAATAAACTTAATAGTCTCTGTTCTTGAAGACTAAAACCTTTTGTTTCTGATTATTTTAGTCTTTCTTTGTCCTTTACCATAATCTTATTCCTTGGTTACTTAGTGTTAAACTTTGAAGTTTTCTGTGGTCAGCAGAGACATGAGAAAAATTAAGGACAAAATAGGAGTTTTTATTATATCTAAATTTTTTTGGTTTATATTTAATCTAAGATTATGGTCTCCTTACATTTTTGCTGTGACAATGAGGTATAGTGGTTTAAAATTTATTTATTTATTTAATGAATGTGTGTGTTGTCTAAATAGCTACCTTGCTTCTCTCATTATTCATCCTACCCCACTCTCATTTACTGTTCTGGAAATCCTGAAGCTGGGGAACCCATGGTCAGATAGAGGCAGTACAAAATGGATTTCAAAGAATGGGTCTGAAAGTTGAATGTTTTGAAGTCAAATTTCAGACATACAGTGAGTCTTCCATAATCACAAAGATGAAGAGAATTATCCCTAATACGTTGGTGCTTCTTGCTTGCCAAGACAGCCCTAATCTTTCAGGTTCTTCCCAGTCGTCCTCAGTCCTATGGATCAAGGGAGCTCTTAATATTTAAGTCATAACATGGAGTTGGGTGGGTAGCAAGAAAGGTTTAGCCCCTTCATAGTAAAGCAGATCCCCAGTGTAGCACCAGCACTCAGTTGGCCCCTTCCATTTTATACCCAAGACCTCCTGAAGAGGATTCCCTGTCAGCATGCCTTTACTGGTTTGCTGTTGGCTTGCTTGCAGGACGGTGTGGAAAGGGATTTTGGGTTTGATGATCTCTGGGTTGGATTGAGTAAGGCAGCCCCAGATTTTCATTTATCTGGTGCGGCTGGGAATGTGCCTGCTAGCTGCTGGCACAAGTAAGTGACCGTTTCAAAATATCCTCTGCAGCTCTGTCCAAGGCAGAGCCTCTTCTCCCAGTGCCAGCGGCTGGCAGGTGGGACCACCACGTGATAGTTTGAGTTTATTGATGTCAAGGATAATGCTGAACAGCTGACGTGAAAAGAGTTCAGAGGCGGCAGCGTATATATATACAGTACGGCATGACGTTTGTGTAAAAGAACAATGTGAAAGTTAAGGACTGAGTGCCTCTGCTTAGGAAAGTGTGGGGTGACAGCAGAAAAGACTGTAAAAGCTTGACTCCTATCTTTGCCATCAATCAAGCAACAGAGTTGCTCCCCCCAAAAAGAAAAAAGTAATTTCATTGCTTTTGAATTTTAGGCTCTAAAATTTAGAGTTTTTTTGGGGGGAAATGCCAGAAATATTCTTACAGTATTTCTTTTTCTACAAGAAAATAATCTGGGCACAGATTTTTAATGTATAATTTAGTGTTGTAGGTAACCTTTTACTGTTAGCTGTTGTTTCTTTATATGGATTATTAAGCCCTTTATGCCAAAATAAAATGATACTCATATGTACAAGTTTTATTCCATGGATGGGTAGGTAGAGGTTGGAGTGAGATCACTTTAAAGGCAGGTTGCTAATATGTTTATTGGGTAAGTGGTGAGTTACTAAGTGTTTTCTTTATGTTAACTGGTCTGTTTACAAGAGCTAATATGGGTAATTGTCTTAAAAGAAGCCTGTATATTCATTCTTTTCTTGCCCGTTGTAAACTCTAGTCTGAGTTGGAAGACTTGGGGAGTTGATTTTGTTCAGATTAGATCAGGAACCTTGTCTTTCTCTGAAGTGGATTGTATACAAGTAGTATTGTACAGTTTTCACACTGTTGGAACTGTATCTAAAGAAGTGGGAGAGTGGGGAAAGACTTGGTTTTCTCCTGCCTTTACTGTCTCTGAAGCCAGTTCAGGCGGAAACAAATGAATGCAAAGTAGACACGAAGGTCCTCTAGGAGGGAGAAACTGTCGATTTCTGTAGGAAGAAAAGTAGGGCTATCAGGATAAATTCATGAAGGAGGTAACATTTGAGCTGGGACTGAAATCAGTAGGAAAGAGCCTGGAAGAAATGGTGGCAGATTTTGTCACTTTTTCACCGTTAATGGTGATTGTTACTAAACATGAAACATGGGTAGGTGTACCTGGTCTTAAACTTCCAGATATACGAAGACTGTCATCTTGTAGAAGGTGGGGTGTCAGGAATATATTTCTGCCCTGGATAATTGAAGCCTTTTCAGGATCTAAATATACCTACATTTTTTTTCGTTTTAGAAATACAGCTAGCAATCTGTCAGGTTGCTTTCAGTTCAGGGGGGTATGTATGTCTGAACACGCAGGTGTGGGATGTGACAGGGGAGATAGAGAATTCTAAGACTGATGGACCTGCACTGATGCTATTCCCAATCGAGGATCGGTAAGAAGATGAATTATCTTTGAAATTATAATGTTAAATTTGGGGAAAAGGAGCCTGAACTTCTAAGGGATTTTTAGGGCAGCAGTGAAATATATTAGATTTCAGCAGATTATACTTTGACTTCTTGTCTCTTTTATTTTTTATTTTAAAAAACTATTTATTTATTTGACACAGAGAGAGAAAGAGAGAGAGAGAGAGCGCGCGCAAGCAAGTACAAGCAGGCAGAGGGAGGGGGGGAAGCAGGCTCCCTGCTGAGCAAAGAGCCTGATGTGGGGCTAGATCCCAGGAACCCGGGATCATGACCTGAGCCGAAGGCAGTCACCCAACCCACTGAAGCCACCCAGGCATCCCTCTTGTCTCTTTTTATGTATTTATGTATTTATTTATTTATGTATTTATTTTTCCCCCCAAAGATTTTAATTATTTATCTGACAGAGAGAGATCACAAGTAGGCAGAGAGAGTGGGGGGAAGCAGGCTGCTTGCTGAGCAGAGAGCCCGATGTGGGGCTCGATCATAGGACCCTGAGATCATGACCTGAGTTGAAGGCAGAGGCTTAACCCACTGAGCCACCCAGGTGCCCTCTTGTCTCTTTTTAAACATCAGTTTGCGGTTACCCTACCTCGGTGCTTTAAGAAAAAAAAAAAAAATCCAGCCTCTGGATCTGTAAAATGCCTACAAATTTAAAGGAATGAAATAGGTTATTGAATTGGAGCGTAGACTAAATCTTTGGTGTAGGAGTACTAAGGATTGTCAGAAGCTTAGTGCTAACCTACCCACTGGGTGTTAGAGCCGCCTCACAAAGGCTTCCCGACCTATCCCTGAGTTTGGTTAAATGCCGAGTTATGAGGTTATTTTGTAATGTTATGCTCTACTCTTAAAATTGTTTCCCGTCACAACCATATGTAAAGATTTATTCTGAAATGGAACTTGGTGAGTTCTAGGGTAGTTTGCCTTTTATTTTAAAAACAAGGGAAACTTTTGTTCATGTTGCTACTAGAGGAAATAGAGTTCATGACTTTATGCATTGTACGCTTTCGGGGAAAGATCCTTTAAAGTAGATGAGTGCCTAATAATTATGTAGAGACATTCAGTAACTTAGTAATTGAATGTGATCTTTGGTCTGCAGTGATTCTGTGGTTTTCTTGTCTCCTGAGGACTCTAATGTAAAAGGGGGAACTAAATACTCTTTATTTTATAGTTTCTTGTTTGTAGGTTTTTTGTTGATACCATCTGAGATTTATGCTTAGGGGGCCAATTTAGTCCTGCTAACTATTTTGAGGTTTGCAAGCATGATATATTTTGTGCAAATTTGCGGAATTGAATTTAAGAAATTTAAAAAAATTGGTATTTGGGGAAACATCCTAAGAGTACATGTAAAATCAGTTTCTATATGAAAGATTCAGATGGGTTAGATGAAACTGAATATGACAGTAAGTGCTAGTCCCACATAAACATTATATATTATCCCCACTGATCTGTTTGCTTTTCAGACGTTCAAAAGAACTCTAGGGCTGAAAAGAACCACAGTTGATTTTTAGTCTTCCCCTACATAGAGAACCTGAGACTTAATGGGCTCAAATGAGCTCAGTTAGTAGTAGATGATCTGGGAGTAAGCTCCAGATTTCTTGTTACCCAGTGGACATTGTTTCTAGTACAGATGGGTATACATTTCAGATGCTGTTAGGAGTCCACCATGATTTTTGAGATTAGAAAATGGAATTGATGGCAGTGACCATCATTTCCCTAGTGGCCTGAGATTTGCTGTTGAGTTCTCGACCTCATACTCCTAGCATTTTGATGTTTTCAGAGCTTCTTTTAGTGTTACAAGTATGGTGTACATGGAATGGTATTTGAAGTCATGAAATCAACATTTGATTTTTAATCAGTGTTATTGCCCAGTTTTAAAAAGGCTTTGACAAATCTTATCTGCCCCCAGCTCCTTCCTCTCCCTCCAACTGTAGACTTTGTGAAAGCTCTCAAGACCTTATTGGGCGAAGAGGAAGGAATGGAAATGAATGGGTTTAGTTGTCTGCAGCAAAAAATGTGCCTTCTCAGAGTACTACTGTGGTTTTTGGGGATGTAAACCTTTCTTAGGCTTTTCCCTCCAGCTCTGCTCCTGCCTCTGCTACAGGATTCTGAAGGTCATTGTTTGGAGCCTCCCAGTGTATTTTATCCCCATTTTCTAGTTGGCCTTCTCAGAGCTCATGAATCCCACACAGTGCATTACTCTTACAGTATTTCATCTTCTCTTGGAATTCAGAAATGTGCCTTGTAAATGAGCAAACTGGGATTTGGGAAAAGACTTGACTTTACAGGACAAGGAAAACACATTTTTGTTAATGAAAAGTAAATGCAACACTAGGCAACAAAAATGAAAATGTATTTTGTTGGGGGCCAGTTCACACATGGTTAGGTGCTGTTCTTTGGGAGTGAGAATAAAGTCACCAGTGAGGGGGAGAGAAATTACGTGTGGCATCATTTGAAAGTTATTTTTGCTTAGGAGTAAGTTTCAGAATTGGCAAGTAATTGTATATATGTTAGTGTTTGAAAGGTGCTCCTCAGCATTAAACAGGGGATAGAATTTATAGGATAAAATAAACTTGAGACAGTTGGGTCCTACTAGAATCTCCTATTGAAATAATTAGGTTATTTGCCCATATATATAATAAATGATTTATGGCAGCTTTGAATCCTAAACTCGCTTTAAGCTGTGATTTATTTTTGGGGTATGCATACCACTTTGATCTGTTAGCACAAGTGATTGAAATTTGATTTTGTCTATTTTTGTCACTTTTCAGAAAGCAAAATTCATGGAATTTCCTATTTAAAAATTTTTTTTTAAAGATTTTATTACAGAGAGCACGTGTGCACACACAAGCAGGGAGAGCTGCAGGCAGAGGGAAAGGGAGAAGCAGACTCCCTGCTAAGCAGAGGGAGGCCTCTGTGGGGCTCTGTCGCACAATCCCCAGATCGAGACCTGAGCTGAAGGCAGACGCTTAACCGACTGAGGCACCCAGGCGCCTGCAGGGAATTTCCTATTGATTTAATGTCTTAATTTTTTTCTATTGCTTTCTAAAATTCTGTTTTTAAGAGAAATTATTTATGAAAAAATTTTGAAAGACTAGGCACTTGTTTTGGTAGCTTGATAGACTCAAACTCATATAATCTCTGCATTTGACTACATATTTATATTATAAAATGAGTTCCTTAAATTGATCAAAATGTCTGGTTTAAATGAGTATTACAGTATTTTGTATTAATTCAAGATGGTTTTCTTGAGATAAGCAGCAAAATCATTATAGATAATATGGGTTAATATCTTTTAGTTATGCAGCCCTTTGAGATTTTTTGAAGCATAATATTCTTTTAGAAATGGGAGAGGTATTATCCTTGTTTTATAGATACAGACACAGAGGTCTTAATTAGTATAGTTTTGTGTCAGAAGGCCCTTCAGGAATTTGAGACTGTGTCTTAAGTCAATTAGGCTTTTAGGCTTTTTTTCCCCATTATGTTAAATTCTTAATAGATTTATGCTACCCCAGTATCTTCATTTTATGATTTACATATACATTTAAGGATCTCTTTTGGGATATATAGCACAGTGTTTAAAAAGTGGCTTCCATTAGTGTTGGTTCAAGTACCAGCTCTGTTGCCACTTTGTGTATTATAACTACTAGGAGCCTCAGTTTCCTCATCTGTAAAATGGGATTAATATTATCAGAGTTGCTAATGGGGTGGTGAGGGAAGGGAATTATAGAGTTGACTCAGGAATATTTTTTGGGACAAAAATGAAAGATAATGTAAAAAACATTCTTACCATAGCAGATTTTTTGTATGCTACCATTAGAAATCACCAAATAATGATATAAGTTTACCTATCAGAACTATTTTGTTTTGCCTGGTGGTGGGTATTAAGGAGGGCATGTATTGCATGGAGCACTGGACATGGTGCATAAACAATGAATCTTGGAACACTGGGGAAAAAAAAACTTGTGTTTAAAAGGAATTTGTACGTACAGTTTATTCATATTTCATTTTGTTTTTTAAAGGTTACGGGAAGTTTCAGAAAAACTGAATAAATACAATTTAAACAGGTAAGAGTTTTAAGATATTTTAAATTTTCTAAAAACAGCATTTTTTTCTTTTGTAGGAAAAATCACTCATTTAGGCAGAAGTTATCAGTATTTGAATCTATAAACTTTTTGTGAGTTGGGTTCATTTGAACAATAGGTTCTATTTGTACTGGTTTTTTAAAAATCTGGCATGCCAAGGACATAAAATAACTATCAGGATATCATAATTATTATTTTTCAATTATTGCTTATTGTAATATGTAAATATTAATTTTTAAAAACAGGTTTTGCCAGCTTTTTTTTCCCCTTTGGTTAGTCAGATAAAAACAAACATACCAACCCTAGAATGTATTTGCCATTAAAAAAAATAACTTTGTTTGACTTTTTTTATTCCATAGCCACCCCCCTTTGACTGTATTGGAACAGGCCGCCATCAAACAGTGTGTGGTAGGACCAAATCATGCTGCCTTTCTTCTTGAGGTAAATTCTTTATTGTAAGGTACAGAAATGAAAAGGAACTTAAATTAAAATACAGTTTGCATTATCACGTATCTTCCTTTTTAACCAGGCAAATAGAAGTTTCTTGCCAGAGTTATTTCAGAGATCACCCAGTTCCATTTCCTTATTGTGTACATTCTCTGGCTCAGAGAAAGCTTAAGTGATTTACTACAGCTTGAAACCATAGTGATGGAGAAGTTCCTGATACCCAGTCACTTCCTTACTCTGAATTCTGTTAGTGATACTTTACCTTATTTTTCCTGGTGTCCTGATAATGTAATATAAAACTTCCCCAGGTCAGGTGTGAGTACCTTCTCAAAAGGAACTTATTTGTTGTCTTCTGAATTGACAGTGATGGAGACCGAATCTGTTTATTGAATAAATTCATATTTTAATACACATTCTTACTTTGGTGATTTCTTCTATTTTCTTGGCTTTTAGGATGGTAGAGTTTGCAGGATCGGTTTCTCAGTACAACCAGACAGATTGGAATTGGGCAAACCTGATAATAACGATGGGTAAGACCTTAATGCCCTTTCTATTTAGTAAGTATTTAGCTCTTCCAAGGTATTATATTAAACCTGTGCTTTGATTTTGATGGCCTTCAAGTTTAAAGAAAAGCTTTGTAGAAAATGAGGCAATTTAAATAGTGAAATAGTTATCTTGTAGTTTGTTTTAATTTTTCTGCAAGCAGTGATTTATAGCTAAAATATTAGTATTGAAAATAGAAGTCAGTCACTTTACAGGAGTTGGTTATCAGAGAATCATGTATGTATGTGGTAGATCTCAAGTCAGATCTATTCTTTGACTGAAATGATTTTTTGATCTTTTTTTTTCCCCCCAAGATTTTATTTTTAAGTAATCTTTATACCCAGTGTGGGGCTTGAACTCACACCCTGAGATTGAGTCTCGGGCTCTACCAACTGAGCCAGCCAGGCCCCCTTCCCTGCCCTTTTTAAAGTAATATCTATATCTAGTGTGTGTCTCGAACTCACAACCTCCCCAGACTGAGTCACGTGCTCTACCGACTGAGCCAGCCAGGCACCTCATGTTTTTTCCTTTTTGTTATTTCCAGTTCAGATAATGCATTTTGAAATTGACCAAGGGTCTTCAAAATTGTGGTCTTTATAAATGATACATACAAAAACCATTGCTAGATAATGTATGATGAATTCTAGTTGCCTGCCTTTAAGGAAACCATGATTACTTGAAAAAAATCTAAAGAATTACTCATTTGCAGTTCAACCGTGCCGTCACTTTGAACCCGGAGCGAGGGCTGGATTGCTAGGAGGCTATAAGTTGTTAGGCTTGCTCTTTGACGGGAAGGACACATTCCCGAGCGGTCGCGGTCGGGGAAGAGTGAGGCTGGTGTTTCACCACGATCACTCCCAGAACAGTGAGGCTGGGAGTCCCAGGCTTGTGCCTAGCGAGTTGGGGACTGTTCTGTGACTGTTGTTCCTCCTGTTTTTTTCCCAGGTCAAAGCTGAACAGCAACTCAGGGGCGGGGAGGACATCGAGGCCTGGGAGGACAAGTGACTCCCCATGGTTTCTCTCAGGTTCTGAGACTTTGGGCAGGTTGGCAGGCAACACCCTGGGGTAAGTTGTGGCCAGGTGATGGCCTCCACTGGTCTGGGCCGGCGCTCTGAGTGCTGTCACTCTGAGACAGTGCCTCCTACGGTACCCACCGGTGCCGTGAGGAAAGCCCTGAACGCTGGGCAGGCGATCTTTTTGCTCATGGCACGGCACAGTACCCAGGCTCTTGACCTTTTAAAAGTGTCTGGTGTTGAGTTGTGTCTGTTATATCACTTATCATGTTGCCTGTGTTATTTCAGTTTTTCAGTGGTGCCAACTTTGGTCTCACTTATGCTAATTCTTGGGTAAAAAATCTAACGTTTATTTCTTTCTAGGTTCCAAATCTGGTAGTTCTTTCTGAATTAATTTAGTGAGGTTTGAAAATCATGTAACTAAACCTGACAGCCTTTAATTAAGTTATTTTTATTTTTAAAGATTTATTTCTAGACAGAGTGCAAGGTGGGGGGCAGAGAAAGGGGGAGAAAGGCAGATTCCCTCCACTGAGCTGGGAGCCCGATGTGGGGCCCGATCCTAGGACTGTGAGATTATAATCTGAGCCAAAACCATGAGTCTGACGCTCAACCAACTGATACATCCAGGCGCCCCAAATTCTTTTTATTTTTTTTATCAAGATATAGTTGACATATAACATTCTGTTAGTTTCAGATGTACAGTGTAATGATTTGATATTTATGCTTTGAGAAATGATCACCACAGTAAGTCTAGTTAACATCCATCCTCATACATTGTTTGTTTTTTAAGATTTTTATTTATTTGACAGAGCACAAGTAGGCAGAGCGGTAGGCAGAAGGAGAGGGAGAAGCAGGCTCTCCGCTGAGCAGGGAGCCAGATGCGGGGCTCGATTCCAGGACCCTGAGATCATGACCCAAGCCGAAGGCAGCTGCTTACCCTACTGAGCCACCCAGGCACCCCTTCCTCACTGTACATACTTACAATATAATTTTTGTTTCTTGTGATGAGGATTTTTAAGATCTACTCTTAGCAACTTTCAAATACGAAATACAGTATTAACTATAGTCACCATGTTGTACATTATATCCTCATGACTGACTGACTTTATAACTGGAAGTTTGTACTTTTTTTTTTTTTTTAATTTATTTATTTACTTGACAGAGAGAGGGATCACAAGTAGGCAGAGAGGCAGGCAGAGAGAAAGGGGGAGGCAGGCTCCCTGCCGAGCAGAGAGCCTGATGCGGGGCCCGATGTGGGGCTCGATCCCAGGACCCTGAGATCATGACCTGAGCCGAAGGCAGAGGCTTAACCCATTGAGCCACCCAGGCGCCCCTGGAAGTTTGTACTTTTTAAAAAAATTATTTATGACACGTATACTTCTAAAACTAGATAATCAACTCTTTCATTTTATCTGAAGTTGATAAGCTGTTAAAGAAATCATACACAAATTCTAAGCCAGATGATTTTACTCATTTTATACCTTGATTCTTGAATCCCTAGATTTTCTGACACTACCTGATGAATGATTAGATAATGCCAAATCACTCAAGTCAGCAGATGTGTTCAAAGACTGCTCAGAGAAATATAACTAGAAGTAGTTTAAATTGTTTCAAAATATGGTAAGAGAAGGAGGAAGGTTTTAAACATTTTTAAACGATTAAAAATATTTGACACTGTGAATTTCTAGGTAAAGTTAGATTTAAAAATTGAGAGTCCCAAATGCTTATTGTTTCTTTGCCTTTTTGTTTTTATGCTGAACTAAAGTTTATTTTGAGGTCAGAGGAAGGTCATTTAGTGGAGTACATCCTTTATTTAGCTCATTCTGCGCTAGCACTATTAATAGGAAACATAGCTATGGTCTTTAGTAAAATATTAAGTATCTCCTTTTAATGGTCCTGTGTACACAACTGATAATAGCAGTACATCGTAAAGAATTCTGAAAATGATATGTAATAACAAATGAAAGGAATAACTATTATGTGTTATACCATGTCAGACTATATCTTCTTTAAGAAATTTGTTTAATTCATGAGAGACTCTTAATCTCACAAAACAAACTGAGAGTTGCTGGGGGTGAGGGGCTAAGGATAGGGTGGCTGGGTTACAGACATTGGGGAGGGTATATGCTATGGTGAGTGCTGTGAAGTGTGTAAGCATGACGATTCACAGACCTGTACCTCTGGGGCTAATAATACATTATATGTTAATTTTAAAAAATCTTAAAAAAATAAGAAATTTGTTTAATTGCAGGGTCAGCAAACTACAGTCTATGGACTAAATCCATTCCCTCTTAATTTTATTAAAACAGGCATGCTTGATACTTTTACTGTCTGTGGCTGCTTTGTGCTAAGATGATAAAGATGAGTAGTCTCCACAAGACTTTAGCTCACAAACCCTAAATAAACTATTTACTTGTCTGCTCTTTACAGAGAAAGTTTACTGATCTCTATTTTATTTTATCCATTTATGCAGTGGCATTTGTTAACTAATTTGTGTTCTGTATTTATTTTTAAATTAAAATTTCTATTTTGAAATAATTTGATTTCCTTTTGTTGTTCTTAAAGTACATCATTGAAGTAATTTGACTTTTTAAAAAGTTGTCCCCAGAGGCGCCTGGGTGGCTCAGTGGGTTAAAGCCTCTGCCTTCAGCTCAGGTCATGATCCACATCTGGCTCTCTGCTCAGCAGGGAGCCTGCTTCCCCCCTCTCTCTGCCTGCCTCTCTGCCTACTTGTGATCTCTGTCTCTGTCAAATAAATAAATAAAATCTTTAAAAAAAAAATTTCCCCAGATGTTAACATTTTACATAACCATAGTAGAGTGATCAAAATCAGGAAATTAACAGTGGTCAGTGCTTAATCTACAGTTTATTCACATTACACTGTCCCACTAACACCCTTTTCTCTGATTCAGCAGTCAGTCCAGGATCCCAGATTGCATGTGCTTGTCATGCTTCGGTAGTTTCCTCTAATCTGGGCCAGTTCCTCAATCTCCTTACTTTCTGGACCTTGATGTGTTTGAAAAATGTCCGATTATTTTGTAGAGTGTTTGAATTTGTCTATTTCCTCATGATTAAACCCAGGTGACACATTTTCTTTTTCAAGTCTTCTTTTTTAGAGTGGTTGTCAGGTTCACAGCAAAAATGGAAGAAAGATACAGAGATTCCCTGTATACTCCCTGTTTCTACACATGTATAGTCTCTTACTATCAACATCTCCTGCCTGAGCAGCCCATTTGTTAAAGCTGATGAAACTGCACTGATCCATCATTCTCACCCAGAGTCCATGGTTCCCATTCGGGGTCACGCTGGATGTTGTACATTCTGTCTACAAATGTATGATGACATGCGTCCTCCATCATAGTACTGGACAGAGTAGTTTCAGTTCCTTGAAAATCACCTGCACTCTGCCTATTCACTCCTCTCTCCCCTCTAACCCCTGGCAATGACTGGTGGTGTTACTGTCTCCATAGTTTGGTCTTTTCCGGAATGTTGTGTAGTTGGGATCCTGTGTCTGGATGTACTACAGGTTACTTATGCGTTCACCTACCGATGGACATCTTGGTTGCTTCCAAGTTTTGGCAATTACGAATAAAAATTGTGTGCAGGTTTTTTGTGGATAGAAGTTTTCAACTCTAATACCAAGGAGCACAGTTGCTGGAACATACGTTAGGATTATGTTTCGTTTTGTGAGAAACTGGCTACTGTTTTCCAAAGTGACCGTACCATTTTGTTTTCCCACCAGCAGTGAGTGAGAGTTCTTACTGTTCCACATGCTCACCAGCAAAGTTGGTGTTGTCAGTGTTCTGGATCTTGGCCATTCTAATAGGCGTGTAGTGGTATCTCTTTGTTTTAGGTTGCATTTCCCTAGTGATACATGATGTGGAACGTCTTTCTATATGCTACTTGGTATCTGTGTATCTTCTCTGGTGAATACCAGATACAGATAGGTGTCTGTTATAGTCTCTGGCCCATTTTTTGATCAATTGTTTTTTTTCTTTTTAAGATTTTAATTTATTTGAGAGAGAAAGAGTGCATGTACACACAAGCAGGGGGATCTGCAGGCAGAGAAACGGGGGAGCAGGGAACTCCATGTGGGCCTTGATCCCAGGACCCTGGGACCATGACTTGAGCCGAAGGCAGACATTTGACTGAGCCACCCAGTCACCTCTTCATATAAACTTTAGGCTCAGTTGTTGGTATACACAAAATAATATGCTAGGATTTTGAGTGGGATTACAGGTGAGGCATTTTTGTCACGAATATGGCAGAAGTGGTGATGTTCCCTTCTCAGTGCATTGTGTAAGGTGGCCCACGCTTTTGGTGCATCTCTCCTAGTGATGAGAGATTACCCCTGATTAGTTAGATACGGTGGTGGTTGCCAGATTTCTCAACTATAAAGTTACTATTTTCCCCTTTGTAATTAATACATATAATGTGGAGAGATTCTTTGACTATGTAAGTATTTTATTTTTATGCTTGGTTTTAGCATCCATTGATGATTTTTTGCCTTAAGTATTTCAGTGGTGTTGGCCAAATAGTTATTTTTAAAAATTTCTGTCATTCCTTTTACACTCACTAACTGGAATTCAAGCGTAAGGAAGAATTTTTCCTCTTGTCCATTTATTTCTTGTTTATTCTATTTATCTTCAGTTCTTTATATCATGGTCTCGTGGATATTTTATTCCATAGTTCATTACTATTTATTATGTTGCTCAGATTATCTTAGATTTAAGTTCTCTTTATTAATAGAACTTGATATAACCAATTGTAATAGAATGACAAATATGGCAGTGGAATTTTATTATTTTGCTAGTGAAATATGTAACATTTAAGAATAAACTGTAGTACATTTGATCTTGAATAAAACCTCTGTAGATCTACTCCAGAGAAGATTAGGGCTAATCTTAAGACTTAAAATACAGAGAGAGAGACGCCTGGGTGACTCAGTTGGTTGAGCGTCTGCCTGTGGCTCAGGTCATGATCTCAGGGTCCTGGGATCGAGTCCTGCATCGGGCTCCCTGCTCACCAGGGAGTCTGCTTCTCCCTCTGCCTTCTGCTCCCCCTGCTTGTGATCTCTCTCTTTCTTTCTGTCTCAAATAAATCAATAAAATCTTAAAAAAAAAAATGCAGAGAGAAGCAATTTTTGAGTCCCCCTTGCACATTCTTGCCCACACTGCCTTTGTGCCCACTTTTTTCCTGTCCCTCACTTATCCACACACATGTCCCCGAACAAACTCAGCATGAGCTTTCTTTGGCATTTGATTCATGAGTTGCAGTATTGAGAAATGTCACAAATGTCACAGTGTCCACTAAGTCATTGCCAGTCGTTTGTTTACCTTTATTTGGCCTCGCAGATGTGTGCAAAGCGTAAGCAATCGAGGGCTGATTGTTTCTCTTGGCCTCCATGAAAATTCTCAGTTTGTTGATAGTGAAATTGTGACCAAGTTATTTTGTAAATTAAGAAATTTTGCGGAGTCAAAATTATTTTTCTTTATGATACATTTTCCCCCCATGAGTTGCATAGTTGGTGTTTATTCCTCTTTCTCTGTTGATTACACTTTCTCTGTTGATTACACTTTCTCTGTTGATTACACTTAACTTTAAAGAAGTTTGCAATTTATAGCATGTAATAGAGAATCTAGGACAGAAAGATCTTGAGACCCCAGAGGGGATTCTCATCCACAAATTTACCAGATGCAACAAAAATGAAAAAGCCCATTGCCATAGACTGTGGTCCCCTACCCTTTCCTTCAGAGTCCAGGCTTGCTCCCTCTGAGTTGTGAATCGGGGAGTGAATTGTCTCTGTATTTGAGAGTTGCATTTGAAAGATTTGGGGGTAATTGGTTTTTCTTTCCCATCAGCATAGATAATTGATAATTGGTCATTTATTTTAACTGATCATTTAAAAAAAGATTTTATTTATTTATTTGACACAGAGAGAGAGGTCACAAGTAGGCAGAGAGGCAGGCAGAGAGAGAGAAGAAGGGAAGCAGGCTCCCTGCCAAGCAGAGAGCCCGATGCGGGGCTTGATCCCAGGACTCTGAGATCAGGACCTGAGTCGAAAGCAGAGGCTTACCCCACTGAGCCACCCAGGCACCCCTTTAATTGATCATTCTTAGGAATGCATAGCAGACAAAATTTATGGGACCTGTAGTATTTTTCTCTTTGGCCTTTTCACTGTCAGCAGGTATTTGTGCTAAAGATTTCTAGTTGCTTTTGGTTCTTCCCTTTCATAGTTACTTAGATTTATCCTGGAAGATATTTCAAAAATCTTGTAGCTATTTTTGTTAAACTCATCTCAGGCCAGGTTAAGGGTAAGAATACCAGATTTACTTGGAAGAGAGTCAGTTGTACTCAGTAGTAGGTTTAAAATGGAGATATTAGTACCTAAAGTCTCTTTATTCTGTTTGTTGTCACTGGGTATAATAGCTGATGGGGAAGCTGCTTTTCACTCATTTGAGCTACCATGTTGCCTTTAGCGTCTCATCTGAGCTGATAATTAGCACTGGATTTGGAGTGTAAACGCCAAGCAGGTCATTGTAATTGTAACTAGTTGAAGCTGTCTAGGTGGGTAAGGTAGTAGGTAGTAGAGCTGTGACAAAGAAAGTGGCAGCTTTTTAAACGAGGCAGCTCATGAACGGAATATTACCAGAGGAGAATATAGAGCCATTGCTGCTAAATGCGAACTTCTATGCCTCACCTCCCCCCCCCCCCCCCCCCCGCTTTTTTAAATAAGCTCTATGCCCAGTGTGGGGCTTGAACTGACGACCCTGAAATCGAGGGTCACATGCTCTACTGACTAAAACCAGCCACGTACCCCTCACCCCACCCCTTTTTTTGGTCCCCAAAAAGCTGTAATTCTGGATCTTTAAGTGAATATCCTGACTTAAATGTTGGAACTAATTAATATTTTCACGGAAATAAAAATATACACTGGGCCACGCACCAATCATATATATAGTGTGTGTGCATGTCTGTGTGTATATGTTCTTTTAAAGAAACCTTTTATTTTAAAACAGTTTCAGATTGACAGAAAAATTACGAAGATAGTACTGAGAGTTTTCATATATCCCGCACCCAGTTTCTACTGTTATTAGTATCTATCATTGGTATGGTAAATTTTTTATAGTTAACGTATATTGATATATTATTATACACTGAAGGCTGATAGTTATTGCTATTTCCTTAGTTTTCTCCTGTTGTCTTTCTCCTGTCCCAGGATCCCATCCAGGATATCACATTACATTTAGTCATCTCTTCAGGCTCCTCCTGATTATGATAGTTTCTCAGACTTGGCCTTATTCTTGATGATAATGATGATGATAGTGGTGGTGGGGTTCTGTGTGAGTGTGTGTGTGTGTTTTAAACCAACCATCTGGGTTTATGGACAAGACTTGGTCCATGGGCTTTTAAGTTTGCAAGCTGGGGACTAATTCCTATGGTATGATTTCCTCAGTTGACTTTGAATCATTCTGTTACCTTGAGTACTGTGTAATAGGATCAGAATTGTAGGATTAATTCGATGAGCAAAGTACAGGTAATAGAAACTGGTTTTCCCAGTACTTTTTGAGTTTAATATAATATTAAAAATTACATAGTTCACTAAAATTATAGATGAAAAGATTCACCCATTCCCATACTATATTTTTTGACCACTACTAAATTTCTGTTAGTGTATGCTTGGTTCACTATCTTATTCTCTCTAGATAGTTGATTAGGGGAAGGAATGTTGAGGAGCTGTGAAGTAGGAAGACTGGTAGGTTGTTTGGATTGTGATAGAAGAAACACTCTGCACAGTGGGTATACGTGGGAAAACGTGGTATACTCCTTGGTAACAGTCAAGTTAATGGGCAAAGCAGAGATATTTTGACATAAGTCTTTCAGCTAACCTCTGTTGAGGGTTTGTATAGCAGAGAGTGCAAATTGGCAGCCATTGGTGTTTTGATGGAAGAATCCAGCAGCGAGTTTGGGTATTTTAGGTTGGCTGATAGGCTCCGCTCTTCCCTGTTACCTTAACGTCACTTGCTTATGTAACCTATTAGCCCCTCATGGAGATTTGAGTTTATAATATCTGTAAGCTGTTATGATATCTGATCAGGTTTCTAGCATTATTTGCTTGGGGGAGAAATGGTATGCATTCCTTGGTGGAAATAAGCCACAATCTAGGACATTTTGGAGGGAAATTAATAGTTAGGCTCAGATAGTAGGCTTAAACAGGCTATATCTCAAGCAAACCAGGGCATATTGTCACCCTAATTATATATTGTTAAGACTTTTAGAATATGGTTCTCTGTGTTTTCAAGTTGAAATAATATATTATTTCATATAATATATATATATAAAATAATATATTTAACTTTGAATGTTTAAAAATTTCAAAAGTTGTTCTACCTGAGAGACTTTGATACCTTAATAGGAAACCATGAAGTAGAACTGCTGCTTTCATTATTTGATTTGAATAACCTGTTTATGTTTCATTGATCCTTTATTATTTCTTTTTTTTTTTTTTTTAAGATTTTATTTATTTATTTGATATACAGAGATCACAAGTAGGCAGAGAGGCAGGCAGAGAGAGGAGGAAGCAGGCTCCCTGCTGAACAGAGAGCCCAATGCAGGGCTCGATCCAGGACCCTGGGATCATGACCTGAGCTGAAGGCAGAGGCTTTAACCCACTGAGCCACCCAGGCGCCCCGATCCTTTATTATTTCTGTTGCATAATTGTTACAATTCTTGTAACAATTGCATAACAATCTTATGCAATTATACAGTTCATACTGTAGCCCTGAGAATTTGTAATTCTATAACTTGAAAATATGTACTTTCTATAATATTGCTTTCTTTTGATAATACATGGCTTAATTTTTTAAATCACATAACAAAATTTACGTCTTAGCCATTTTAAAGTGTACAGTTCAGTAATACTAAGTATATTTATGTTGTTGTGAAACAGATCTCCAGAACTTTTTCATTTTGCAAAACTGAAACTTTATATCCATTTTAGCCCATTGATCCCCTCTCCTTAGCCCCTGGTCACTGCCATTCTACTTTCTGTGTATATGAATTTGATTGCTTAGATATCTCATGTAACTGGAATCATACGGTTTTTATCTAATTTGTGACTGGATTCTTTCACTAGCTTAATAGGTTCGTGCATGTTGTAGGCTGTGACAGGATTTTCTTTTTAAGGCTGACTAATATTCCAGTGTTTGTATCTGCCATATTTTGTTTATCCATTCATCCTTTGATGGACATTTGATTGCTTCTACCTCTTGGCTACTCTGAATAATGTTGCTGTGAATGTGGGTATGCAGATATTTCTTGAGACTGTTTTACCTTCTTTTGCTATATGCAGAAGTGGGCTTGCCTGGGTCATATGATAGTTATATTTTTAATTTTTGATGAACCTCCATACTGTTTTCCATAGAATTGCACCATTTTACAATCCCACCAACACTGCGTGAGTGTTCCAGTTTCTACACATCCTTGCTGCTAATACTTACAATTTTCTGGGTTTTTTTGGTTTGTTTTTTTGTTTCAGTAATACCCATTCTAATGGGTGTAAGAGGATATCTTACTTAGTTCCGATGATTAGTGATATGGAACATCTTTTCATATGCTTATTGGCCATTTGTGGTCAGCTTTGGAGAAATGTGTATTCACATCCTTTACCCAGTTTTTAATGAGTTATTTTTTGTGTTGAATGTAGGAGCTCTTTATATATTCTGGATTATCAGATATATGATTCACAGATATTTTCTCCCATCTTGTAGGTTACCTTTTCACTCTTGATTATGTCCTTTGAGGCACAAAGTTTATAGATTTGATATAGTTCATTTTATCTGTTTTTGCTTTTAGAGCTTGTCCTTTTGGTGTCATATCTTAAGATCCCTGCCAGATCTAACATGAAGCTTTTCCCCTATGTTTTCTTCTAGGAATTTTGTTGCATGTGATATAAGATAAGAGGCCAGTTTTATTCTTTTGCACAGAGATAACTAATTTTCCCAGTATCATTTGTTGAAGACACTGCCCTTTCCCCATTGAATGGTTTTGGCACCCTTGTCAAAGATCATTTGACGGTGCATGCAAGATTTTATTTCTGGGCTCTCTATTCTGTTCCATTGGCTTATTTGTCTTTATGCCAGTAGTTCTGTAATAATGTTTCAAAATCACAAAGTGTGATTTCTCTAGAATTTTGTTTCTCTTCTTTTTCAAAATTGTTGGCTCTTGAAGACTTCCCAAACTTCACATGAAATTTAGAATGAATTTTTCTATTTTTGTAAAAAAAAAAATACCATTCGGATTTTGATAGTGATTGGAATGAATCTGTTGCTTTTACATCTTAACAATATTAAGTCTTGCAGTTCATGAACATGAGGTTTGTTTCTTTTTATTTGTGCCTTCTTTAAATTTTCTTAGCCGTGTTTGAAAGCTTTCAGTATACAAGTTTCACCTCCCTGGTTAGGTTTATCCTTAAGTTTTTTTTTTTTTTTTTTCTTTCTGATGCTATAGTAAATAGAATTTTTTTTTTTTAAAGATTTTATTTATTTATTTGTCAGAGAGAGAGAGCGAGAGCGAGCGAGCATAGGAAGACAGAGTGGCAGGCAGAGGCAGAGGGAGAAGCAGGCTCCCTGCCGAGCAAGGAGCCCGATGTGGGACTCAATCCCAGGACGCTGGGATCATGACCTGAGCCGAAAGCAGCTGCTTAACCAACTGAGCCACCCAGGCGTCCCTAGAATTGTTTTCTTAATTTCCTTTTTGTTAATGGAATATACTTTTAATGCTCCTTTGTTTATCTTTTGGTCTGTGAATGGTCATTACCATTACATTTATGAAATCTGGTACACAGGTGAGATGAAATAATGGTTCATACTGTAGCCCTGAGAATGCAAAATATTGTTTTTCTCTAGAATTATCTTGGGTGGTTCTTAGGCTGTAGTTACAGATACACAGAAGCAATAGATAGAGTACATAAGCGAGGGTAGAAAGCCATCAATAAGGTTGACACACGCCAGGTTTTCTGGAGATTTTTTTTCCACTTTACTCTAGAAACTGTTTTAAAAGTTTCGTTGTTTCTTTGTTTTTGTTTAGACAGAGATTGGGCTTTCCAGTTAAGTGATAAGAGATAAAGTAGTTGTATATTAATTTGAGAATTGTTATGGTGTATATAGTCAAACATTTTTAAGGGAAAAAGAGACTTGGAAAATCAAATTTAAACTAATTCTGTTTGCAGTGGGAGGTTGAAGGTCTCAGTCTTAGGTGAGTACAGTGAAGAGTAGTTAAGAATAAAGTAGCTTTCTCTAGATCGAATGATCTCTTAAATATTAGATTGATTTTAAAGAGGCATCAACGATACTCTTTTTTTTTTTGGTAAAAGAGACTGGCACTCTCATGATTTCTGAGGTGGTTTGGGGGAATATTTTCTTTAAGATCTGATTGAATGCAGAAAAGCAGTTGTTTATAGTTATCTAGCTTAGTTGATTTGAAGATCCTTAATACTTACATTGAGGGCAGAAAGTGAAGATGGAAAAGGATGCCCTTCCTATGTTTTCTCATACTTAAGAAAAGATTAATGATTATTTTAAATAGTAGGTTCTTTTTGGTCAAGGTAGTTAATAGTGCTAAATATTAATGGATAGATACCTTTGCAAATGAATGTTTCATTCCACGCAAAGCAGTTTGAGTCCTAAACTCTGAATTACACTTTTTGTGTAACACATTGTTGATAGTTACATCCGATGAGTCTTTCATGTAGAGGTAAGGTGTGTCCTATAACTCATTCTAGGAGTGACTAGGAATACTTGGTATGTGGAGCTTCAAAACATGATTTCGAAAGATGCAAAAGTGTGATATATACCTTTCTAAAGAGTGGATTTACATGTAAGCATTTAAAAAATTGAATCAGTTTTATTATAAGGCTCAATTATATTACCTTGTTCTATTAAAATTCTGTAAAATGTATGTCAGTTAGACAAATAGCTTTGTCTTCACTTACAGGAATGAATGTGAGACACAAGGTGATCTTTTCTGAGTGATTGTTTAAAAAGCTAATTCTCTAAATTTTTTTATTATCTAGAAGTCGATGGAGTTCTGGAGTAGGTGGAAGTGGAGGAGGATCCTCTGGTAGGTCGTCAGCTGGAGCTCGAGATTCCCGCCGACAGACCCGGGTCATTCGGACTGGACGGGATCGAGGATCTGGGCTTCTGGGCAGTCAGCCCCAGCCGGTTATTCCTGCGTCCGTCATTCCAGAGGAGCTGATTTCACAGGTAGAGTTCTTGTAGAACACTTCACATAAGGCAACAGAATAGGATGAGATTTAACTGAATATCTTGGACTATCGTCCTGGCTCACAGCCATGGATTGTGAAATACTGCCTTTCCGTCATTGTGCCTAGAAAGCTGATTTTGATAAAAGTGTAAGCAAAAGAGAATTAGCATAGCAGTCTTCTTTATTTTTTATTTCAGGCCCAAGTTGTCTTACAAGGCAAATCCAGAAGTGTCATTATTCGGGAACTTCAACGAACAAATCTTGATGTAAACCTTGCTGTAAATAATTTACTTAGCCGGGATGATGAAGATGGAGATGATGGGGATGATACAGCCAGTGAATCTTACTTGCCTGGAGGTTGGTGGATCACCATCATGGTTTTCTCCTCTCTGGAGGAAGAGACATTTTTGACTAGGGAATGTAATTTTAAAGTACAGTGGATTTTCTGATGGTTTTTCCCAAAGTGGTAGATATTTCTCACTGGAGTGTTTAATTTGATCATAAAATACTTTTAAGGGAAAATGAGAAATGTTTTTGCTCAGTAGACTTGTGTTTGGTTCCAGTAGAGACATGGATGTATGTGCCTGTCTTTATCACTGGCTGACAGATGACTCTGGAATGTTGGTTTTTGATGCCCTTATTACTGAATATGTAAAAACTCTATTTAGATTTTAACTGCATTCATTATCTTTGTGATGTTACAAATATATTAGTTTGTTTTTTTTTTCTTATGATTACTTAGCAGTTAGCCCAAGTGGCAATCATGCATTTCATGCTCTTTAAAATCTTTGTCTATAACGTTAACTTTATTTCCTAGGTAGTTATTACCTTTTTCCCTCAGGGTATATCAGTAGTTAGCGTCTCATTTTTATCTTATTTAATTTTCAGAGACCTTTCAGTGGTCTACAGGTATTTTCCGTATCTGCTTTATTTATATTTGTTTCTGTTTATAGAGGATCTTATGTCTCTTCTTGATGCTGACATTCATTCTGCCCACCCAAGTGTCATTATTGATGCCGATGCCATGTTTTCTGAGGACATTAGCTATTTTGGTTACCCTTCTTTTCGTCGTTCATCACTTTCCAGGCTAGGCTCATCTCGAGGTAATTTTGCATTATTTCTTTGTGATCATTGGCTGACTGTATAGAGAGATAGTGGTAGAATTCACTGTGTTTGAACCTCTAATATTACAGTAATTATATAATAATAAATTACTACTTATTAGTGTTTTGAGTGCTTTGGTATTAAACTGGTTATTTTTGATTTTGAAGAGCCACAGATAGTACTTTACTTTAGAGATGATCTTACCAACATTGTGGAATACTTATCAAGGGTTATGACTTACCTACCTATATTTTTAATTAGGCATATGGATTCTGAACTAAAAGCAGAATTCTACTTTACAGTGACATGCAGCATTCAGAAAACAAGTCTCTTTATTTGATTAAAATACAGTGATTATTCTGTTCATTTAAAATCTTGGTTAGCTGGAAGAGTGAAATAATGAAAAAATTTAATAGAATGGGATTGGTCAGTAATAAATATGTGAAAATGATTATCTTATTAAAATGTTATTTTCAAAAGTTTGAAATCCTTCAAAGGTATAGTACATAGTAGAGGTTAGAAGATTTTGAAATCATACAAATCTAAGACTTTTCTGTTTATCTGTTGGTATAGATTTAGCTTGTATTTTAACCTTATTAAGTCAGTATTTTTACTTGCCAGAATGTAAAACTGCTTGATTGAAATAACATATAAGAAGCTATAAGAAGTTATATATTACTTATCATTAGTAAACTGGAAAAGATGCCATGTTATATTAAGACCTTGCTGCAAATATCTAGTACTTAAAAGCAAAGTTTAAAAATAACAAATCTCTGATGATCTTTTAACGTATTGAACTTATTATGTAATAGCTTTAAATATTTTTAAATAAATCCACACTTGATTGCCTTAAATATATCAAATATTGCATTTTCAAATATTCAATATTGAGCTCAAATAACTCCTTCTAAATTTCTCCCTTTTGCTTTTCCGTAGGTCATTCTGTGTAGGCATTATTTTTTATCCGAACCATATCAAATTGCTGGTACTTGACCATTTTTGACCTGTACGGATGGCAGTTTCATATGGTTCAATTTAATAATACTGTTTCTAGTCCTTATCCAAGTCCTGGAAAGTATATTTTGATTACCTACTTAAAATAAATAATGTATGAGCAAACAAACAAAAAAAAAACAACAACAAAAAAACCCAAAACAAAGCTGGTTTCAGAGAGTTTGTAGGCTTATTGCAGGGGAAGCAATCTTTGTAAGGAAATCTTTCTGTAAAGATTATTAAAAGAAAAAAAGAAGCTTGTCTGGTTCTCAGAAATGTGTAAATGAGACTGATCATGAAGATCCGCCTCTAAAATTAAACAAGGGCTTGAATTATAAAAATTTTTATAGTTAACGTTAATGGATTTGTATTTTAGCCTTTTCACATTTTTCCCGTGTATGTGTAGGGTTTTGTTTTTGTTTTTTGTTTTTTTTGTTTTTTCATAACTGAAGACATTCTAACAAACACTCTTTTTTGGCTTACATATGTAACTAACATGTTGAAATTCAAATTTATGCATATTTTCTAATAAAGTTATGTTAAGCATTTTTAATGGAAGCCAAAAATTTTAAACTCCATTTAAAAAATCCAGTTTAAAATAAAGTAATTCTGCTCTAAAAACATGTAGTTGGACTTCAAAAAAGTCTGTCTCTACATATAGTGCTTAAAAATACTAGTTTATAATTTTCATACCTTCACTTGAAAGAGTTAATGTTTTGAATGTTGCATGTCAGGCTTACTAGATATACATTTACATTAAATTTTTGTGAGTAGATAAACTGCTGTTAGTTGCATCCTGAAGGGTCTTTACTAGAGAGTGGCTTACTTTTATCCCACTGGTGTGACCCAATTGCATACCAGTTCTCCTTCTTCCCTTAGAGAGAGACTCTGAGCTGTTGCGTGAACGTGAATCCGTTTTACGTTTACGTGAACGAAGGTGGCTTGATGGAGCCTCATTTGATAATGAAAGGGGCTCCACCAGTAAAGAAGGAGAGCCCAACATGGATAAGAAGAATACACCAGTTCAAAGTCCAGTATCTCTAGGAGAAGATTTGCAGTGGTGGCCTGATAAGGTATTTGGAAAAATTCCCACCCTTTCAATTTAAATGGATTCCTGGCAAGTCCCACCCCCCTCAAAAAGGTTTCTGTTTTACTTCAGATTTTTGTATTACCATTATTTAAACACACACACAGACGTAAAACAATATTTTTGTTTTGTTTTAAAATAGACATAGAACATCTTTATTTGGCACTGTATGAGTCATCTTAGTGAGATATGCTTAGTGGTGCTATTATTTAGGTTTTTTGTTTTATTTTTTGTTTTTCCTGCTTGCTGAAGTAAATCAGAGAAATCGGACTTGGAGTTCCAGATAACATATCAGCATTCTGTTTCAGGACTTGTTTTCTGTTGATAATTTTGCCAATATTGATGGCCCTTTGTAGAAATTTGTTTTGTAAAGTCAGTGAACCCTAGTTACTGTGGGCAAGTTCATGGTCATTGATACAAGGATGCATGTCAGGGCAAGATTAGGGATCTGTGTTTCTTTGATGAGTTAGCTGTCCTGTTTCATGGCAGTGAATTCCAACAGACCCTTTGCTCTAAATGCTGTGGGAGACAAAGCTGTCTGAACAGGAATGGACGAGGGGAGTTCTGGTCTGCATCCTGAGGAGAGAAGTATGATGATTGGCTTCTAAAAAGCATCCAGGATTTGTTAAGTTGATTTGAATCTTTAAAAATACATTACTGCCACGTCTGAAGCAGAGTTTCTACATCCTGTTAATGCCATGGAGGTTTCAATGTCGTAGGTGCTTGGTAACGGCTCCTGTAGGAAGCCATGTTTTCTGTCTCTCTTTTGATGTGCCTTTTTCTTATTTCCAGAGCCAGTGGGTAGGAAATTTTCTTAAGTTAGAAGTAAAGTAAAAGAACGTAAGAACTTTGAGGTTAATTTCTAGCAGATACAGAGATTCTGATAGGGATTTCTTTTCTTTCTTTGAAATTGAATTTGAATTCGGAGTATTAAAGGAAAATATTGTTTAGCTTTCTGAATTTGTTTATTTTTTATAGTAATTGTGAATCTTGATGTAGTTCATTTATTTTCCTCTGTATTCAGCTCATGTGGAATGCTTGAATGCAAGAAGGAACATGAATTTTAATCAGTCTCTTTGTAAGCAAAAGGTTATTCTGTTTTCTTTGGCAGCGGACAAACTTTCCCTGAATTGGCATTCTCTTACTTATTTCCATAAAACTAGACATGTCCTCAGTTATGCTTTCATTCCATATGGTAGAAGGTGATTTAAACCTAGGCCTCTTCTCTCGTGTCGCCCCCCCTCCCCCCTCCCTTTTCCGTACATTGTTTTGTGTTTCCTATTTCTCTTGCCTGTATCATATTAGGTTGGCTCTCCTCTGTGTTGGCAGGAAGTAATAGAGGACTCATGAATCTTGTTTTAATAATGCTATCACATATATATTAGTCTGGGCTTCTTTATCATGTATTATTTTTGATGAATGAGAGTATTTTAAA
Organism: Mellivora capensis; assembly: GCA_004024625.1. NCBI lineage: Eukaryota > Metazoa > Chordata > Mammalia > Carnivora > Mustelidae > Mellivora > Mellivora capensis. The sequence continues at coordinate 15,713 of PISX010013624.1, read as the reverse complement.
CAGTACAAGTTTAGTAAGCTTCTTTTCTGGCCAGTGTATGCTCTCATAGATTTAGCCAATCTTTGTTGGTCTTTACTGATGGGCATGTTTTTAGTATAGCTTGTTTTCAGAGACAGTTAATAAGTATATCATGAAACACACTAGTGTGTTATTTCCTTGATGTTTAGCTATTGAATGAAGGAGGAATAGGAGTGTGTGAAACAAAGTATATCCTACCTATAGCGTTTTTTCTATAAAATACCTTATTTAAAATATTGTCACTGAAACCGAGGATCATGGGGGGAGAGAGGGAAGAATAAAACACGATGAAATCAGAGATGGAGACAAACCATAAGAGACTCTTCATGGGAGGAAACAAGGTGAGGGTTGCTGGAGGGGAGAGGGGCGGGGCGATGGAGTAACTGAGTGATGGACATTAAGGAGGGCACATGATGTTAGGAGCACTGGGTATTTTATAAGATTGATGAGTCAATGAACTCTGTCTCTGAAACTAATGATGCATTATATGTTAATTGAATTTAAATAAGAAAAAATGTCACTGGAAAAGATCCACTTTTTATTAGCTTATGATTGGAATTTAGACATCAAAAATTCCAGTTTAGGGAAAGAAAATAGCTTAAGCCTAATCAAACTTTTAAGCATTGTCACAGTTACCAGCAAGTACCAATCAGTGATATAAGGCTGACTGCTACCCTCAGAGAATGCAGAGAGCTATTAAAGGGAAAAAGACCTGGCCTGCAGCTAACTTTCAGACAATATGCGGAACTATCTTGAAGGGGCATAAGATCAATACTACATGCAGAAATAGATAATATGTGGGACCGTATTGGTCCCCCCGAATTGGAGATGGTGATCCCTTAGAAGTACAAGGGTTTTGGGGGACAGCTCGATAGGTGATCCAGTGTCAGGTGGAGTGCAGGAAGATAAAGCGTTGTCAGCACACACTACTTAAAAGTAGTGTCTTTCTCTTTTTTCTTTTTTGAGGGGAGTGAGGGGGGTCAAAGAATGCCTCCCAGTGTAATTTCAGAAATGACCTAATCCAGTATTTTTAAATTGTAAGTTTGGGTAGTAAGCATAGTATTTCCACTGTGTGTTTTGTAAGGGTTCATGAGAAATTCCATTGGTAAATTATGTGGATTAGTACTGACTTTCCTACCACCTCTGTAGAGAAACAGCACCTTCTTCCAAAATCCTCACCATTTTGTAGGCTAATAAATTAGTTCCTTTGACGGGTAAATAAATTAAAAAAAAAAATTAGTTCCTTTAATAGTAGAATGAGTGCTCTCTTTTCGTTTCTTTAAAACCTTTTGCAGTATAATCTTGAACTGGAAATATTTTAGGTAACCTTAGATTTAAATATTTCCACGAGTTATTCTTTGAGCTAAATGTCAAAGCTAGTATATGTAAGAATATACTTGGGAATGCTTATGACTGGTGGTGGGACTGTAAATTGGTACAGACACTATGGAAAACAGTATGGAGGGTCCTCAAAAAATTAAAAACGGAACTACCATATTATCCAGCAGTTCCACTTCTGGATGTTTAAACAAAATGAAAACACCCCAAAAGATACACGTACCCTCGTGTTCATTGCAACATTATGTAGAATAGCCAAGATATATGGAAATAACCTTAAGTAGCCATCATTGGGTCGTGGATAAAGAAGATGTAATGCATATATATACTCACACGTATACTTAAATATTATTCCTCCATAAAAAAGAAGTCTTGCCATTTATGACAACATGGATGGTACCTCCAGGGCATTATGCTGGGTGAAATAAGTCAGAGAAAGACATACTGTATGGTCACTCTTATATCTGGAATCATCAAATCAAACAAAACACCAACCTCATAGATACAGAGAACAGATCGGTGGGTACTGGAAGCAGGGCATCGAAAAGTAAAATGATCCCAGGGTCCTGGGATCGAGCCCTGCATTGGGCTCTCTGCTCAACGGGGAGCCTGCTTCCCCCTCTCTCTGCCTGCCTCTCTGCCTACTTGTGATCTCTGTCAAATAAATAAATAAAATCTTTTAAAAAAATTGTTTATTTTAAAAAAAGGCATAAAAGTTTTTTCCCTTACTCATTTTTCAGCATCTTAAAAAATAATGATGTTGAAAGCTCCACGAAGACAGAGGTGAGGGTCATTCAGTCAGTGTTAATTTAATAACCTTGATTCAATGCACACTTCCTTTTAGGCCTTTTGCTTAGGTGTTAGGGTAAGAGTTTTGTAGAAAGCAGAACAGTGATGTTAATGCTCTGGAGTAAGTACTATTGTAGCATTAGGTACAAGAGGCTCTGGGGAACCACAGGAGGCCAGAGCAATTGCTAAGAGTGTGGACTCTAGAGCCAGACTACTGGAGTGTTGGGCCCTGCCACTTACTAGCTGTGTGGCCCTGGTCAAGCCCTTTAACCTCCCTTGACCTTTGTTTCTGATCTGTAAGATGGGGATAGTAATGGTTTTTATGTTGTGAGATTATTATAAGAGGTAAATGACTCAGTATATGTAAAGTGTAAAGAGGAAGGAGAAGCAGGGTCCTGTTCTACAAACTGAACAGGTAGTTTCTGTAGGTCATAGAAAGGTAGGAGCCCAGTGGGTACTCTAAGTGGGACCATGTGGCAGTAGTATTTTGTGTGCCAGATTCTCTGCTGGTACAGAGTTGGGCACAAGCTGAAAGAGATATAGACCCGTGTCCTTAGTCTGACTGTACTGTAAAATGCAAGAGATGAAAACATTTCATTACGATAGTAATACAGCATAATACGAAATTAATGGGTAGTCTAGTCCATATCTACCTAAGGGAGAAATGGAGGGAAGGCCTTTAAGTCCAAGATTCTGATCACAGTTGAAGTAGCTAAGTTTATACTAGTTTTTGAGTCATTTTACTCGAGAATGTCAACATTCTTAATTAGGCTTCCCTGTCGCTTCATCCATCATTCCTCCCTCCCTTCCCAGCACTCTGCTCTCCCCCATTTCCCTCCTGCTGTTTGCTTTTCATACTTTGTATTTCTGGAAGTAGCTGTGATAATTCAGTTATGTTGGTAAGAAGATGTAATCTTGCCACTAGGTGATTATCTCACATGGCTTCATGTCACTTTTCAGTCAGTTTTGAAATGTACTTTTCTCAGACTAGAAATGTAGTTTTATGTTGCTGAATGTCTACGTGCAAAATGTAACTATATATATATTTATGCTGGCCTACTTCCAACAAGAATCTGAGGTGACTTATAAGGGAAAAAAGATGCAGCTCCAGTCACGAAAGACTTAACCAAGAGAATCCCCAGATAAGAGTGAAGAGACGTGGGAGGGAGAGGAAGGAGTAAAGTTAACAGAAATCGGTGCTGAGTAAATCTGCTGAAGCTGAACATAAAAATAAAAACTTTGCTTTGTGCCCCATAACAGACAGATGCTTTCAGTTGAAAGCACGCACAGATCCTTTATTTTCAGCAAATTTTGAGAGAAGCGTGTGGTGAGAGTCGTGTGGTGGGCGAGGAAGGAAACACCAGGTGGGGCAGGCCGGTGCTATTAATTTGCAGCCCCGTTTCTTAACCATTGTGGACTCATTTTCATATGGTCTGAGCGAAAGAAAGAACTGAGATTCGCACTGGTCTTCTGAGCTGTAGAGGTGCGTGTGAGTCTCCGTTTCCATGAGTGGTGGTACAAGCAAATAGCCCCAGGACGCTTGGCTCCTTGCTTCAGCTGCTGGAGCAGCCAGTGGATCAAACTTGTTGATCATACTGTCTTACCTCCCCGGTGCCAGAAGGGCAGGTTGAGAGGAGAGAGGTCTTTGTTGTTGTTGTTGTTGTTTTATTGACACTTGGAAGCTTCCAGGTAGTAGTACCTATTAAGAATTAGCTAATGTGGGACACCTGGGTGGCTCAGTTGGTTAAGCGGCTGCCTTCGGCTCAGGTCATGATCCCAGCGTCCTGGGGTCGAGTCCCACATCGGGCTCCTTGCTCGGCAGGGAGCCTGCTTCTCCCTCTGCCTCTGCCTGCCACTCTGCCTGTGCTTGCTCGCTCTCTCTCTCTGACAAGTAAATAAATTTTTAAAAAATGTTTTTAAATAAAAAAAAGAATTAGCTAATGTGTCACAGATGCAATTTAATAATGAAATAAGAGCAGAAGGAGAAAGGGTCATAAAGAGGGAAAGAAGGCAGGCATAAGGAGACTAGGGAAGGAAAAATGAAGTGTGAGGAAACACAGTTGACCAGATTCCATGGAGTGACCTTTGGTTGTAATTCCATCCACTTGAAGCATAATACATGGTACGTTCCTGTTGGTTCTGGTACTTACTGGGAAAGCTAGTATTGGCTGGTAGTAGGCAAGTTAAAAGAAAAAGAAAAAGGTAAAATCCAGGTTTTCTGGGAGAGGCTTAGGAATAGAAAGACCAACTTTTTCAAAATTGATGTCACTAAATGTAGATGCGGTCAGCAGTATTCATGCTGCTGGACTATGTGCTTTGCAAGTTTTGGCCTGTAGGTAATTTCTATCTTATTTTTGACAGTTTCTGTCTCCTTTTGGGGAGGGATTTCTAGTTTGATTGATGACCTCAGTTCAATTACTTAGTGTCCTTCAGACATTTGGAAATTTATTGAGTACTTCAACCACTAGTGACTTGATTTTTGTAAAAAAAAAAAAAAAAAAAAAGAGGGCTACAAACTACTAATCTTTAAGGAAACATGCATATCTGCTTTTTCCTGTTGGGTAGAAGCAGGCCCCAACTTGCTCAGAGGCAGCCATTATTACATCATTAAAATAATAAAAACAATGTTTTCTATGGCTTTATGAAATGAGTGTGCTAAAATACTGTTCTTTTGTGTTGTGCTTGATTTTTTTTTTTTTTTTTTGGTATTTCTTTACATAACAAATCTAAATAAGGGCAGAAGCAATAGGTGATTATTCCATCATCCTCCTATGGTTGGACACACAAATTTTCCACATTGTTCATAATGGATTTTCAGGGCCTTTGGAGTTCAGTTAGCTCATTCAGGACTTAACCTGGGGAACGCTGGCCTATTTTGGGAGGATATAGGTAAGTCACTTCTGAGGGCCCTTGTGCACCATACTCTTGCTGTAGGGATGATTTGTTTAGGATTATACTGCTCTGGCAAGGCCTTTTAACTTGGAGAAGTTGGGAGTTAAAATTCATCTGTTCGTTCAGTTATCCAGGTGCTCCTGCTGTGTGCCATGCGCCAAGCTGACCTGTGGGAGTGTAGGCTGCGGACCCTCCCACAGGGGATTCAGTGGGGAAGACAGACATTCGCATGCAGTATCACGTGTTCACAGTATGTGATCAGTGGTAGACTTGATGGCCTGCGGACAGTGCTGGGGTTCACAGCCGGGAATGATAATACCACCTGAGGGATTTGGCAGAGACTTCACAGAGGAGATGATATCTGAGCAGCATTTTTAAGGTTAAGTAGGCACTGACCAAGATGCAGAGGCATTCCAAACATATCAGGCATGGGGCCCGAGTCATGAAAGGGCATGGCGTATTTGTGGAACAATGAGAAATTCAGACTTGCTGCATGCAGTAGGGAGTAGGAGAAGAGCAAGATGGAGCAAGATTGCAAGTGCCCCAGGCAACCCACCACAGGGTTAAGATGTTCTGTAGTCCCTAGGAAGCAGGCAGAGTTCTTAGAGAAGTGACATGATGAAATTTGTGGGTTTGTTTATTTTTTACGAGGTGAGCATTGTTGGCACTGTGGGAGAAGGATAGGAATAGGAAAAATCGGCAGTCTCTTCAGAGACTGGTAGAACCTTGGAAAGGAATTGTGAGCGTTTCAAGCAAAGCAGTGGCAGCAGGGACCGAGGAAGGGAAGAATCTGAGGAATCCGAGGCAAAGGCAGCTCTGGTTCGCTGGTCACTGTGTTGTTGAGAGAGAAGAGGAGGAGGTGACAGAGTGCCCAAGTTTTCATGTCTCTCTCCTGTTACAGGGTGGGTGATGGATGTCATTCAGGGAGAGGGCCTGCAAGGGGCATGCAGCTTTGAAGGATATGATACATTCATTTTATAGACATTCGGGTGCTTTCAGACATCCAGGTAGATAACCCCTGCGGGATTAGTGTAGTGGTGAGAGATTTGGCGCCCCAGTGGCTGCTGTCCATTAGGCTGAGAGCGGAGCATAATTTGTATAAAGGGACAAGGACAGAATCTGGGGCAGGGAGTGCATGATGGTAGGAGGGAGATGGAAACAGTAGCCATGAAAATAGGAAGAAGACCACTAAGGGGTAGTGACCTGTGAATAAGGGACAGGAGAGGTTCCAGAACAAGATGAACAGGGTCAAATGGTTGGAAGAGCTTGAAAAGAAGATGGGTTAATTAAACTCGTGAGGCTGATATGGTACGGTTCTAGCTCTGAGTGAAGGCTGTAAAGTGAAACATATGCCAAGCAATTCACTTAACCATGAGTAGGACTGAAAGAAAGATTAGTTTGGATGGTTGTTGGGGTTACGGGAGAGACTTACAGCCCATGTGTGGAGGTTACCTTTAGATACCAAAGAAGGATGTTGCTTTTTCTGAGATGAAGATGGAGAAGAGAGGAGAATGGTGTTTTTTTGTTAAACAAATCAAGAAGAACAGGGATATTCAGCAAGCTTGTGCTTTTCTGGGTGAGTAGGAGGTAAAGTTGAGGGCTGGAATCACAGTTGAATTTGAGCACTTACTCGTGCTGGGCTCTGTGCTTTTGTACCTTATGAATGTTAGCGGTCTTTGGTTTTTTATCCTCTCCCCCTTAGAAGTGAAGAAAAGGGGGTTCAGGGAAATAATAAAACCTATCATAGTCACATGCTTGTTAAGTGTTGGATCCCGGTTAGGGGCTCACGTGATCAGATTCCATTATCATTTAAGCAGAGGAAGGCGAAGGAAGTGTGAAGCCGGGATGTTAGGATTTGATTCAGCAAGTGGCCTTGGAGAGAGTAGATGAAGCTTTTCAGACCCCTGTGGCGAAGGGAAGAGAGGAATTGCTAACTTGCAGAACTTCACATTTGGTCTCCCATCCCTCTGTGGAATGACTTGAAAATAGGGCTGATGTTGTTAAAATAGAAGATTAAAATGCATGTTCTTTCAGTACATGGCTGCGGCATAACCTGTAGTTACATTATAAATTGTGGCTGACTTCACAGGCTTCAGCTGAGCACCGCACCCATCTGACCAGATAAGAGTGGAGTTTGACCGAAAGGCAGAATGACATCATAAGTTCAGTATACTTCAGAGCCAGAATTCCGAAGAGAAGTGGTATATAGACCAGTAGCAAAAGTATAACCAAAAGTCTCTTACCTGGGAAGTTTCGCTCTGTGATTTCTGGATAGCGTCACAACTCAGATTGTATTAACATATTAATGTTAAAAAATTATTATTGATACTCATTTACATTTATTGTCTTAGATTTTTAGAATTTATTTGCATTGAACTCCTGGAGTGAAGCTGGTCCGCGTGTTGTGGGTTATTGTTAAGCTGAACTCCTGGCATGTGCTTTACGTTAAAACATTAAATGAACTACTGCCTTAAAAAAAAAAATATATATATATATATATACGTATATATATATATATATATGAGAAAAGAAACCCCAAAACAAACAAAAAAACAACAATGTAGACCTTTGTTTCAACAGCTTGGAAGAGCCTAGAGGGAAGCAGTTTTCTGTCTTGACACTTGACTTTCCCAGCTGCAGCTTCTTAAGCTTCTTACTGTTGTTTCTTCATTTGGCAATTTATTGAGCATACCTAGTCTATGCACTGTTCTCTGAAGTGGGGCTATAGGGGTGGACCAGACAAAGTTTATATGCAAGTGAATAAACTATCAATGAGTAATACAGTATGTCAGGTTGGGAAAGGTCGTCACCTGAAAAGAAAGTAGAGTAAGGAGATGGAATATGAGAGTGGTGGTTGTGTAGGCAGTGTGGTCAGATGTTTCATTTTAGCAGGCTTGATGTTGAGAGGGGTTGAGTCAGCTAAGAAACAAGGCAAGAGAATACCAGGGACTTGGCAGGTCCTGCGGGCATGGTCCAGGAGCCGAAAGGAGGCCCATGTGCCAGGAGTACAGGGAGCGAGTTCAGGGAGCAGCCACGGCCGGGGTCTTGCCGGCTGTACTGAAGACTTGGCATAGGTGTGATTTACATGTTCACAGAATGAATCCAGGTTTGATGAAGTGATTTAGGCCATTAGGTTTGGTGATTGTTCTATTTATACTCTTGTACTATTTTTCACTTTATAGGATGGAACAAAATTCATCTGTATTGGGGCTCTGTATTCTGAGCTTTTGGCTGTCAGCGGTAAAGGAGAGCTTTATCAGTGGAAGTGGAGTGAATCTGAGCCTTACAGAAATGCACAGGTATGTTATCATATTAAAGCTGCATTGAATAGCACTACATACTGACACACAAAATGGTAATCGTGTTTCTTATACTTTTAAAGAATCCTTCACTACATCATCCACGAGCAACATTTTTGGGGCTAACCAATGAAAAAATAGTCCTGCTGTCTGCGAATAGCATAAGAGCGACTGTAGCTACAGAAAACAACAAGGTACAGAACACTGGGCATTGCTTAAGAAACATTTCATGCTTAAATTCTTGGTTTTCTTCCTCTCCCTGCCCCTTTCTCCATCTTTTCATTTTCTGTCTTTCTAACTAGATCCACAAACACAAAGCATCTCAAACCTAAGAGAGTAATCTAATATAATCTTTTTGTTGCTGGTTTATCCTATATTATATTATCCCTTTGGGGGGTAGCTCTGTCCTTTAAGGGAAGGAAACAATATTCAAGATAGGGCTGACGAAAGAGGAGCTACTGAAAAGCCGAAGAGATGGATTGGGAAGTATGGGGTATTATACCTCGGGTTATCAGTTTGGCTTTCGAGTTACTAAATTCTTTTGAAAATTGTTGAAGCAAATGTTTAGTTTTGATTAATTTCTTAGAGATGGCTTCAAACATTCATTTCAATAACTGCTGCTTTGATTTATGTGTATGAAGAAAATATATTAGGCTCTAGTCTTAATTAAGAATCTTTTCTGAATTACTTATTTTTCTGGCATTTAACAGAGCATTTTAGAATTCCAGTTCATAGAGTATGTCTGCCTTTTCCTAGTTTTGACCACATTCTTTTCAACAGATTATTTGTATTTTATTTATTTAAGCCCTTATTATTTTACTCTTTAGGTTGCTACATGGGTGGATGAAACTTTAAGTTCTGTGGCTTCTAAATTAGAGCACACTGCACAGACTTACTCAGAACTTCAAGGTGAACGGATTGTGTCTTTACATTGCTGTGCCCTTTATACCTGCGCCCAGCTAGAAAACAATTTATATTGGTGGTGAGTATCACAGGGAGAGGGAATTCCTTATCAGTGAATGCTTTTAGGTACATAGATAGGTGCTTTGAGTAGTGGAAGGTTGGTCAAAAGATAATGCTTTATGGGGAGGGAAATTTCACTATGGAGCAAAGTAATATTAAAAAAACCCTTAAAACGTTTTACAAGTAACGCATACTTTAGTGAGTATCATTATAGAATTTTACGAAAGTATAAAGTAAAAACGAACATCACCTACTGTCCTACAACCTAAAGATAACTACTGTTAGAATTCAGGAGTATTTAATCTTATTTTCCTGTACGTAAATACGTACTTTGCTTTTACATAATTGGAAGAATAGTCTTTAGGGTATTTTTTTCATGCTTTTTTTTCATTCAACAGTACTGCTTAAAATACAGTTTTAAAGGTTATTAAAGTATTTCATTGGATGAATATTCTATGCCTTCCTTAATTATTCTCTTACTGTTAGGGATTTAAATGTGTTTTCTGTTGTGTTTTAAGGAGTTATATATAGGGGAATCTACTAATGAGATATAGTTGTTTGGAAGAAAATTTTGGGTGATGAATTTTCTGTAAATTTTAATCCCTGAAGGCTTAATAAAAAGGATCCAGTTATGTGTTAAACCTATGATCAAGTTATTAAGAATAGGTTGTACATGCTAATACTATTCTGAAGCAAAAATACTGTAATATGTGTAATTTCAAATTTATTTAATAGGCTTCTTTGCTGCTTATTTGACCAATTTATACTTTTTCTTTTCAGGGGTGTAGTCCCTTTTAGTCAAAGGAAAAAAATGTTAGAGAAAGCTAGAGCAAAAAATAAAAAGCCCAAATCTAGTGCTGGTATTTCTTCGATGCCGAACATTACTGTTGGTACCCAGGTAAGTGATTAGAATGAAATAAAATGTCTTAAGGGACGTTGTTTCTCTTCAAAATCACTTTCTTCCCCTGTAAGCAGTTTTACAAATGAATGTCATTCAGAGGACCAGATTCCAGTAGCATGTATATGCTCTTTATTCAGTAGCTGATTAACAGACTTCTGCCCCAGTGTCAGTAGGTTTCCCTATGAGGCAGGGTTCCCAGATTTGCCTAATTTTAAGAACCACGTGGTACTTAAATGCAGAACCTGGAGCTCCTTACCTGAAACGTTCCTTCAGTTTGTTGGAGGGTATGGCCTGAACATCAGCAGGCGATAAACAGCCGGGCAGTTTGAACGATACTGCTCTCGGGGATGTTGTCAGCACAAGGCAGGAGGCTTCATCAGATCTCTTTCTACCAGTTTCTAGTGTTTGAGTCTGAGATGGTCTTATGTGCCTATCTTATAGATAGGTAATTTTTCCAGTACCTCTGTGGACCAGAGTGTGCTCCGAGGACTTCTGCTGGCTTCTCCATTCTTTCAGGGAATCTGCCGAGTCCTGTCTCTTCCGTTTACGTATCTGTGTGAAGCTGAATTGTCTTCATACATTTGAGTCTAAGTGCTGTATCACAACAGGTGGAATGCAGAAGCAGACATGGGAATGTCTTCTGTTAAATCAGATATTAAGAGATTTGCAGAAATGTAAATAATGCCACTTTCCTTGCTATTCTTTTTGAGAATGTAGTTGTATTTCATAAAATTGTTTCTATTAACTTGGGGCTTATTACTGTTAAATATTTAAAAGTTTCTCAGTTTTAATAATACATTAAGTACCAACTGGAAAGGACCCAAATAAACAAAAGATTTTTGAGTCCTCAGTAATATTTAATAGGGGGAAAGGATTCTGAGATCAAAAGAGTTTGAGAACTGTTGTTATACTTCTCATTCATTAGACTCTCTAGTAGTTTTATCTTCAGGATAAAACTTGATACATATATTCATTGTAGCAAATGCTGAAATAAATGTTTCAAGGGCTTTAAAATCCCTATCACTTAGACAGTTTTTTATTGCAGGGTGGTGCTAATTTTGTCATCTTGCAGTTCCCTTCAATTGTTTTTTTCTCATCACAAGGTGGTATTACTTATAATCCCTATGTCTTGAAAAATCGTCACCATTTTAGCTGTTACTTTTCAGCAAAGCCCAGCTTAAATGTACCCATTTTTGTTTGTGTCCCCTTTTTTTTGTTGGGGGGGGTCATATTTGCGGCTGTCTTGTTCTGACTCCTTTCTTGGCCTTCCAGCTAGGAAGTTTTCAGTGATAATCCACTATTTTGAAATTATTGTTCAGCCTTCATTATTTATGTCAGTTGCTTTGGACAGATCTTTCTCTTCAGGGAGCTCCCCTTTTCCTGTTTAGTCCATGTTCTGATTTCTCATGTTCTCCCAAGTTCCTTGTTCACTGGACTCACATAATAACAGGATATCCTAGCATTTGCCTTATTAGCTTGTAGGATGACGTTACTATAGACAAGGAGGGTAGAAAAAATAATTTAAAGATGTACTGAAAAAAAGTTTTAAAATAGCATTGCACTAAATTGCTGAGAGGTAGTGGTGTATTAAATATTTTGGTGGTAGAGCTAAGATTTTGTTTTAAAGCTTTAGAAAACTAGAGATTAAAGACAGTCACATTTATTGGGGTGCCTGGGTGGCTCAGTGGGTTAAAGCCTCTGCTTTTGGCTCAGGTCATGATGCCAGGGTCCTGGGATCAAGCCCCACATCGGGCTCTCTGCTCCGCGGGGAGCCTGCTTCCCCTCCCCCCCTCTCTGCCTGCCTCTCTGCCTACTTGTGATCTCTGTCTGTCAAATAAATAAATAAATAAAATATTAAAAAAAAAAAGACAGTCACAGCCACAGAACAGGGAGGGCACTGATCATTTAGTGTCCATGATTGAGAGGGATGTATATAGCAGCAGTTCCTTGGGATGTCTTGTTATATGTGGGACCCTGAATACAAACCTCCTTGTCTTGAAGGTGCATTTATTTTTTTTATAGGAGGGCATTAATAAACAACATATCTTTTAATATAATGTCTTAATCACATTTCTCTTTACAATATAGGCTTTTTTAAGAAAAATATTTTATTTATTTATTTGACAGAGTGAGCACGAGCACATGCAGAGGGAGCAGCAGAGGGAGAGGGAGAGGGAGACTCCCCATTGAGCAGGGAGCACGATGTGGGGTTCAGTCCCAGGATCCTGGGATCATAACCTGAGCCGAAGACAGAGGCTTAATTGACCGAGCCACCCAGGCACCCCCAAAATACAGACTTTCTTATTAAAGATTTTTATTTATTTATTTGAGAAAGTGAGCGACAGAGCACGTGAACATGAGTGGGGAGGAGTGGCAGAGGGAGAGGGAGAAGCTGACTCCCTGCTGAGGAGGGGGAACCCGATATGGGGCTCCATCCCAGTACCCTGGGATCTTGACCTGAGCCGAGACAGACACTTACCCAATTGATCCACGCAGCCACCCTCTTTCACCTCTTTCACCTTCTTCTGTGTCACTTACGGTTAATTAAAAACCACCAAAAACATGATTTTCACATATGCTAGTGTCAAGTACAGCATAAGCATTAGTTACTGGATGACTGAACAGAATGTCAGTAAGACTGAGCTGTTGGAGAAACGAGAGTTTTCCCGGAATGATGTTTATCTCGCATTTGGAACTATTGGTGCCTGTGACGGGGCCACCCTGCAGGTACTGGTTTTGGAGTGTGACCTGAAGGTGCTCCTCGGCGGTGAGAAGTTTTAGGTTATTCAGTCCTGATCTCAGTTAACTTCTAACACTGATGTTAACAAATTCTTTTTTAATGTAAGAAAAAAACCCATAATATCCAGTGACACTTCTGGTTTGTAGAAAACTATAGTCTTTGGGGGGGAAGAAATACCCATAGAGATGAAATTAAGAGAGCCTGAATACTGTAGAGCATCAAAAATTAGGAAAGTAATTTCAAATTATAAGAAGACAACAAAAAGTGTAATTGTTCTGTTCACATTTTTTTTTAATGCCAACCTTTAAAAAACGTTTCTTCTCTATTTCTCTTCTATTTCCTTATAGCAGAATGGTCAGGATATTTGTTGTATGAAATTAATTTGTTGTATAAGGTGTTATTTTCTTAGCGAATGTGCTGGAATTATTATTGCTCCTTAATTTTGGGAACAAATTCTTTTTTTTCCCCCCAAGATTTTATTTTTTTTGTCAGAGAGAGAGCGCAAGCAGGGGGAGCGGCAGGCAGAGGGAGAAGCAGGCTCCCTGCTGAGCAAGGAGCGGGATGTGGGACTCCCTGAGCAGAAGGCAGACACTTAACCAACTGAGCCACCCAGTTGTCCCTGGGAACAAATTCTTGATAGAGACCTTTTTTGTTCTGGGGGTTTTTGTGTATTTTGTTTTGTTTTGTTTTGATAGAGATCTTTAAGACAGTGCTTTATCAGCATTATTGTTGGTTATAAGACTGTTTTTGGAAAACCTAGGAAATAATACTTTTATATATTGTATTTTTATACATTTGAAGCAATTCTTCTAGTTTTAAAATTATGTCATTTTGATGGTGATTCTTTTATATGCTAGGTCTGCTTAAGAAATAATCCTCTTTATCATGCTGGAGCAGTTGCGTTTTCAATTAGCGCTGGCATTCCTAAAGTTGGTGTCTTAATGGAGTCAGTTTGGAATATGAATGATAGCTGCAGATTTCAACTTCGATCTCCTGAGAGCTTGAAAAGCATGGACAAAGCTAGCAAAACTACTGAAGCTAAGTAAGTACTCTAACTAATCATGGTTTTATACTAGTTTCTAGTTTGTTCTGTATGTGAGGGAGCTAGTCGAGGCTGACTTATAGGTGCACAGTGACAGAAAAGGGCTCGTGTGGTGTGTCTCATGAGGATGCCTAAGAGTTTTGAAAGGAGTTGGTCAAGTTTACTGTTTGCAGCTTGGTTAATATTTGTATATTTTAGTTCTTGATGTTCAGCTGGAGTGACCATGTAGAGATCTCTTTTGGTGTCTTTGTTTTGTCATTACAGTGTGTCCTTTGCCATGGGGTTGTGGCAGTAATAATGTGTTCAGCCTTACCTGTATCAAGCCAACTTTGCCCTTCTCTTTCCCTGTGTAGTCATCTTAATTTTTACCTCATGTCTCATCTGTGTCTTTATCCTTGGAAGGGTTTTACAAGTTAATCTGCTGGGGAGGGAAATTCTATAAAGGATTTGTAAATTTTGGGGCTGGAGGGATATGCAAGCAGAAATACCACATAATTGTGTGGAACCCACACACAGAATCTTATTGTTGAGGAGCTAGATACTAGTTAACTCTTGTGCTTTTAGAAGCATCTACTTGTCTCTAAAAATATTGGTATATAATGTAATTTGGTTGTTTGTTATATGAACTTAAAAATGTTAATGATGTCTATAACCTTTATTCTTAATCTTACAAAAATATGTGACTTACAGAAACATGGATGGCTAATGTTATCATATTTCAGAAATAACATTTTAAATATTTGTATGTATATCCTTTTTAAAAAATGTATACAGGTGTTGAAAAGAGATAATGGGGATTGACTATACGTAGAGATTTTTAAAGTGTCGAAATTTTTTCATTTGCTCAAATGAATGTAATGAATGTAAACTTGCTGTCTTTATCGCTACTATTTTAATGTTAAAAATGAAAATTGAAGTTTAGAAAACACAGGGATTACTGTTAAATAAGTTAAAATAAACCAAAGCTGTTATAACTTATGCCAAATTAAGGCTTCTTGCTTTGTTGTAGTGCGCTTGGAATCTCTCTCTCTCCCCCTGCTTTCTCCCTTTGTCTTGTTTTACAAAATAGATTTGTAGACTTCCTCTCTAATTACAGTGATTTTTATCCTAAAAATAAAAGTAACAAAACACATTTTCATTATTTATGAAACTTTGTAAAGAATGGTTGAGATATTTTTGACATGCCACAAATGAGTTTAAATTAGAATATGCTATTGAGGTTATGTAATTTATGAAGTTTTTCATGTCTTCTTGAAATTTGCCATCTTTATTAATAAATTTAGTAAAAGAGCTTAGTGAAATTAAACTTTAAGAACATAGTCATTTTCATGTGAACACACTCTTCTTTGCTAAGTCATTGATGCATTCACTTTAAAAGCATGCTAGTTTTATTTTTGTTTTTCAACATTTCCTTAGCGATTCGGGGTCTCTTCTGGTTCCATACAAATTTTAGGATTATTTGCTCCAGGTCTTTGAAAAATACTGGTGGAATTTTAATCGGAATGGCATTAAAAGTATAGATTGCTCTAGGCAGTATAGACATTTTAACAATGTTTATTCTTCCGATCCAAGAACATGGAATGGTCTTCCATCTTTTTACGTCTTCTTCAATTTCTTTCATGAGTGTTCTGTAGTTCCTCGAGTACAGATCCTTTACCTCTTTGGTTAGGTTTATTCCCAGGTATCTTATGGTTCTTGGTGCTATAGTAAATGGAATCAATTCTCTAATTT
>PISX010013623.1:0-56064 GCA_004024625.1 Mellivora capensis | reverse complement strand
GGGCCTTTAGGCTTTTGTTCTCTGGAGGTTTTTATGTCTGTTCCTTTGTTTTCTCTCCCCCCTTGGCAGCTCTGGATGGTTCTTGGAGGTTTAGAGGAAAGCAAACTGCACCCAGACCTCCCTCCCAGAGAGAAGCCCCAGTCCGTTCCCCTCTGGGTGCTGCAGAGCAGGTTCCCAGCCGCGATCTCTGGGGACACCTCTGTGTCCTGCTTGTACTCAAAACCACTAGCGGCAGCTGTCTGGGCAGCTCCAGACCCCCAGAGAGGTTCCAAGCGGGGAAGGCACGTGGAGATTTTCCCACTGGCCCGAGCTGAGAGCGATCAGACTTTCTGGGTCCTAGAGCCCCCCGCTGGTGCCCGAGGGCCTCTCTCAGGGGAGGGGGTGGAGTGTGTCTCAGGCTCTGCTAGCGCGGCGCGGCACACAGGTGGGGACTGCAAAAGTCTGTTTCTGCTCCGGGAGGGTCCCAGCCCCTGCCACATGCCCAGCGCCCTTAGGAGGTCTCCTCGCAGCTCAGCGACCAGGACCTGGTTTCTTCGCTGCACTCTCTCTGGCTCAGCGCCAGGGGTGTCTGCCCTCCGTGGGGGACTTAAGCCCCTGTCCCTAACAGTTCCAATTCCCACAATTTCACCCTGCAATCTTTTCTCTTTTTGAGTGCTTTTTATTGGTCTTCAAGTTAATGCTGGTCCCCAGTCTTAGGGGACTCTCGTATTGGGGTATTACTTCCCAATGCGTCTCCTCTGGTGGCTCCCTCCCCCTTTTGTTTATCTTCCGATACCAGTCCGGTGTTCCCGCTCCGCTTTACCTGCCCACTGGCGTCTTCTGCCCCCGTAGAGATCCTGACGTCCCACTGGCGTCTTCTGCCCCCGTAGAGATCCTGACAAGTAGAATTTTGATCTCAGGCTGATTTCATGAGTGATCGGAGTTCCTTGGTAGGTAATCAGCTCACTTTAGGGGACAGGTTGAACCAGAGCCTCCTCCTAGTTCCCCGCCATCTTGTCTCCCCCGATACTATTATTATTTTTAAAGATTTTGTTGATTTATTTGACAGAGAGAGAGATATCACAAGTAGGGAGGGCAGCAGGCAGAGAGAGAGGGGGAAGCAGGCTCCCTGTTGAGCAGAGAGCCCGATGAAGGGCTCGATCCCAGGACCCCGAGATCATGACCCAAGCCGAAGGCAGAGGCTTAACCCACTGAGCCACACAGGCACTCCGGGAGATACTGTTATTAGCCTTACTTTTTAGATGAGGAAATTAAGGCTCAGGGAGGTGAAGTATTTTTTATCCAAACTGACAAATTGTGGGGCCTGATTCTGGAGTCCGCAATCTGTGCTGCTACATTATGATTTTGATACAATTTAACACGTGTGTTTGGGTCATTCATTCATTCAGCAAACAGTTATCAAACCTCTGTTATGTGCCAGGCACAAAAAATGATACATCATCCAACAAATTAAGCAGTGGTTTATTTAAAAATAAAGTAGAGCTATTGTGCTTTTTGACCATTAGCCTGTTAATAAACCCTTCAAAAGACATTAGATTTTTTTTTTTGCTCTTTTAATATCAATAAATGAGACCTTTCTTGGGATGAAATGGCTTTTTTTCCTACATCTGGCTAATCAGTTGTAACCCGTTTCTCTTCAAATGGAGAAAATTATTCCAGTCAGTATTGAAACCTCAGCTGATGGGGAGCAAAAGCATATTGTAATTTGAAGTACCAAGGTATTTATGAGATCATAATTTGCTATAATTGGGGAGATTCTAGAATACCTTGAGTTACAGAATTGACCCTTCACAGCTCCTTCCACATCTGCCAGGACTGGTGAGCACATGTCAGTGGGGCTGCAAGGGCAACGGGTCCACAGCCCCCACACATTACTTCTCTGCTATGGTTTAAAACCTCTGCTCTGGGCATGTTCTTGGGAAGGGGGTAATGAGACAGACAGTGCTTCCCCTGACCCCCCCCCAAAAAAAACCAGAGTGGTTATCTTCTCACATTTAACTGTTTTTAAATTTCACGATGACTCTTCACACAGGACCTCCAGCTGCATTCATACCATCTTTTCCTTGATTTAATATATGGACTTCAGAAGCCTTCTTATGAATTGTCTTGCTGAAAATGTTAAAACATTCAAATGTTCTCATAAAATATTGAAACATGTTGTAGTATAACAGGCTTCACTAAAATTAAGTTGTTCAATTTCCCTTTAATAGTGATCGCTCCTAGAATAAGTAGAAAGTAATATTTCTATTTGCCTGGAAGCTGGAGGATCTCATCTGACATTTAAACCCATGATCATCGTGGCAATTCAGGGAAGATAGCTGCATCTGCTCTGCATTCTTGCCTTGGACATGCAGTGGAGGGTTACATGCAGTTTTTCACAGAAACATGCAGGGCTGGTGTTCGTGTTGTTAAATTGCCCTTTAGAAAAGCCTTAGGTTTCCCTAAGTCATGAAATGACTTTACAGTGGGGAAGAAAAACACAGACTTGTCTTTCTACTGGTTCAGCAGGGTTTATGGCCAAAATAGTTCGTCATCTTGTTTTAAGGTAATGTGCAGGCATATCTCAGCAGATATGTCTTCTTCTCCTTTCTGTTTGTCTCCTCTTTCTTCTCCTTTTTTTTCTTCTTCTATTTTTAAAGGCTTAGGTTAGTTTCTGAACTTTTCTCATAAAGGATCAAACTAGACCAGGTCTGGATTGATAGGATTACCTTGTTTTGACCCAATGCATTGGAGCCATTTCTCCATCAAGTCCTATTAATCTAGGGATGGCGGGGTTTGGAGAGGTAGAGGCAGATTCTGCCTTTGGAAGAAGAAAAATGATCCCTCAGAATCTGGGCTGGCAGAGAAAAGATTTCCTATTGCTGATATTTGCAGTCAGCAGCTGGTACATGTTGAGCAGTTTCTCTGTTGCATGGAAGATATTTACTGGTAATAGCCAGGGATAAGTAGGACATTATTGCTGTGGTGATTCCTTTTGGCTAATTGGATTGTTGCATTTCATTTAATGGGTATATAAATACAATGATTACTCAGTCACATTTAAAAAAGTGGTTTGAAAGAGTGGATATACTTTAGAGATAATTTTGGAGTTGTGATTTATAAGGGACTTCTTTTTACTCCTTCTGGAAAAAATGTAAGTTTCCATAAATATTTAAATCATTGAGTATATGGATGACAGGCCTTTAACAAGAAGACAGGATATAACATTCCTATTCGTTTCCATTCCAGGTTTCCTCTACTTTGACCATATTAGAGGTGCCAGTAAAGAGGGATCTTATTATAATGTGATTCATTGTTTATGAGAGTAAGATACAGCACAAATCAAACTGGGTCTCCTTTTAAACATATGTAGATACTACATTATCCTTGTCCTCAATATTAGCATTATAAAGGGGATTCATTTCCTTTATTTTTTATGGCTTAAGTGCAATGAACTATATGAAATAGCCTAGCATATAATGTATGATAAGTAAATAGTATCAAGTTCATGACCTAAGAAGACTGAATGTTCAGGGGATAGAAGGCTGGGAGGAGTGACTTATGTTTAGGAACTTGCTTTGTGCCGTAATTGTGGATTTTCTAGCTCAGGGAGCCACCAGCTGTGTATCTGAAAAATGGGCCTGTCTCCAAATAGCTGATTACAGTTCGATGAATCAAAACTGAGGGGAATAGGGAGAGAGGTACTCATGCTGGCTTAAATATAAGATAGTGGATTATGTAACTTAAAAGTCCACTGACAGGACCAGCTCCAGGTGTGGCTGAATCCAGGTACTTAAACGTTACTAGTAGGATACAGCCTTTTACTGAGTTTCTACACCATACTCTGAGCCACTTGCTGGAATTACAACAATAGACACTTGACTGTGCCCACCTCGGAGAGTTCATGGTGAGTAGCTTGAAATGAATAAAGTGAAAAAGAATAACAAAATGTGATTTGTGCAATATTAGAGGCACTTACAAAACAAAACCATAATTCAGAGGGGGAAATGATAAATATTTTCGAGGAAAGGTAAACAGACACTTCAGAGAGAGAAGTTAAACCCTGAACATTGTTTTTAAAGAAAAGCAGGAATTTTACCCTCCAACAAGTTGAAAAAAACAAATGGTTAGTTGCTTTGGTTGTGGTGCTTGGGAAATCTGCATTCAAATCCCAGCTCTGCCACTTACAAAATGTGCAAACTAGGGCAAGTTTCTTAAATTCTCATGGTCTTAGTTTCCTTGTATGAAATCCAGGAGTGGAGCTACTCATAAAGTTATCATGAGGCTCCCGTGAGATGATGGGTACACAGAGCTTACTTGGGGGCTGGCACAGAGTAAGCCCTCCCTGACTCTTGTAGACTGCCATTGTTGTACTGAACTGCAATAACGTGAAGCTCTGGATCCAGGCTTTTACCAGCCATGGTAAAATCAGGTAGCATTTATTGAGAGTTTACTGTGTGCTATGTACCTTGTTAAGAATTTCACTTGATTTATCTATACCCTCCCTACAACTCCAGGAAGTAGGCAACTAATTAACCTCATCTCCCAGGGGAAGAGACAGAAGCTTTGAGAATGTAAGGGGACTGCCAAAGTGACAAGATTGGTACATGTTGTAGCTAAGTAGCTGCCTGCAGTGCCAGGGGACTGAAGCCCAGCATGCAATTATGAACTTCCTTCTTGCAGTGCACTTGACTTTTAGGTGCTCATGTTGCAGCCTATCCTGTATGCCACCCCACTTCTTGTAAATATATGGTTGTGGACACTTGTGAGTGTGAGTGTGAGTGTGTGTGTGTGTGTGTGTGTGTGAGTGTGTGTGTGCAGGTGCTGTGCTGCTCCTCTGGGCTGAGCTGGCTGGCATTAACCCCTTGGGTGCTGTGCTTGCTTGCAGGTGAGCCTTCGAGGTGGTCACCCTCCCACTGCGACTGCTGCTGCAAAAACGCCACAGGTGACAAAGAAGGGGAAAGCGGCACATCTTGCAACGACCTCTCCACCTCCAGCTGTGACAGTCAGTCTGAGGCCAGCTCTCCCCAGGAGACGGTCATCTGTGGGCCCGTGACACGCCAGACCAACATCCAGACTCTGGACCGTCCCATCAAGAAGGGACCCGTGCAGCTGATCCAACAGTCCGAGATGCGGCGGAAAAGCGATCTGCTCCGGACTCTGACTTCGGGCTCCAGGGAGTCGAACATGAGCAGCAAAAAAAAAGCTGTTAAGGAAAAGCTCTCAATTGAGGAAGAGCTGGAGAAATGCATCCAGGATTTCCTAAAGATCAAAATCCCAGATAGGTTCCCTGAGAGAAAACATCCTTGGCAATCTGAACTTTTACGGAAGTATCATCTATAGGGGAGGGAGGGAGAAGAAACGAATCGTGTCACCATTTGGAAATAAACCTAACGAAATTCCTATTCGTAAAGAAAGTAACAACTAACAATATGTTTGTTAGAACACAGTAGCCCATTGATATACTACTGCCTATTGACCTAGTTCACCTTAACATTTAAATCCACAGGGTAGATTTCTTTCCAGATGTGGAATGATAAGAAAATCTCTTTTTGGTTCCTTGTTTGTTTGTGTGTTTACTGGGTACCACGTGCTGAGTATCTTATGTAAAATGAGAGCCTGCTACCGAAGAGTAGCTGAGAGGCTTTGGGAGTCCTTTATCCCAAACTGGGTTTTTCTCTCATCTTCTACCTCCCTCCTTTGAATGAGAATGTGGTAGAAAGAGATCTGGCCCAATGGCATATGTTTGGGTTTTTTAATTTTCCTTTTCCCTTTTGTTTATGGGGTAAGAGGGGAAATGGCAGATTTATATGACTTTTCACTCAAATCTATTACGTGCCAGTTTATATTGATATATATGCATGAGTATTTGTGCAACACAAGTACAACGTTGTCTGTACATACACACAGCACACATGTCCCCAGGGCCTGGATATACTAAGGGGAACACCCCTGCTCCCAGCAGCACTCTCTTTGACTACTTTAGACACAGATGAGCCTCTGCTCCTTTCTTAGAACCCTTCTGGGAAGATTTCCCAGCCTCTCTTGGCAACACTTTCCAACATCGAGTAACCCTGGCCGTCAACAAATTGTCTTCCTTATTAACACCCTCAGGCTCCATTTTACAGTTTTGCTCTTTCTCTGCACTAGGAGAGGGTGAGAAGAGCTTAGTAAAACATTCTTTGTATTAAAGAAACAAACATTCGTATCCACAAAAATTATGACTCAGTGACCCCACACTCAGCCTTCTCTACCCTGAGCTGAGTTACCTTCCATCTCTCAATGTTTTCAGAGTACTTACTGCCCATGTTTTAATGGTGTGGCCTTTTCATGTGACCCACATTCAGTTCACTGCATTCCTGTGTAGTTGTGGAAGTAAGAACGACACACAGTACTTGGATAAGGGTCCGGCCTTTTGTTTCCTTAAGAGGGAATTGTATTCCACACACCGCCTAATAATTTCTCATGACTTTTTTTTACAACTACAGTGCTACGTTGTTACTTTCTTGTAGCCAGTTTTGTCTGTGGGATTTTGGGATTTGGCTGTGCCTGTACTATGATTTGGCTGTCATTTCCCTGATGTCTGTGAAAAGCCCAACTAGATAACTAAAGCTTCAGAATTAAGGTTTTGGCTTTCTAAACTATCTTTCTCGAATACATCTTTGATCTGTATAGACACAGCCAAACAGAAACTGTTAATAGCCATCTATCCGTATGACTCTGTATTCTACATGTACCAATAGCTCTTTCATAGGCTTGTGGTAAATGAAGATTAAAAACTCGTTTTTATTTTTAGCATTCCTCATGCATTTCAGTGGGAACTTAAAAAATAATTTGTCAAGCATTATTTGTGTGCCAAGCACTCTAATTTTTTTATTGTGTGTGTGTGTGTGTGTGTGTGTGTGTATGTATATATGTGTGACAGGTAATAAAGGCAACTAGATAATGTCTTTAGGAGGGAATATAATAACCTATTGCTTCCTCTTGAAATATTTTGTTGATGCACATTTATTATGTAGGAGGTTCTCTCTTGGTTCCTGTTATGAGTGACCATGAGTACATGGGTATCTTCCTGAATTTTTTAAATTCTTACCCTCACATCTGGGCCACAGACTCAGCTGATGTTTTCTGATCCTAAGACTCAAATGGAATTTAAAGTTCTACTTGAGTGAAAAAGTTCATTTGGGGAGTTGAGTTTTCAAGAGAATTATCATTTATGAATTTAAGTGGTGTTCTTTTATGGGTTAATATATTAGCAGGCATTTGTTCTTAACTACAGCATAGTTTTAAGGCCCTACCAATATGTCTTCTTTCCTTTCAATGTTTCTTATTACCACATCATCCTGTTAATAGACGATCCTGCAAGAATCACAGAATTTAATGGCTCAAAAGGAAGTTGAAGATAGATAAAATATCTTCAAACTTATGTAGGTCAGATGATGCTTGTGGCCCTCTTGGAGTCTGGCATCTGCATAAAGTGGCCAAGTTCCAATTTCCTTAAATTTCAGACCTAACTCTAATGGTATTAAGATAGAGTTATACTAGTAAGAACTAAAGGAGGAAGATATCAGACAACCCACTACTTCCACTGCCTGCTTTAAACAGGAAACCGAATACTACAAAGACAATGTTCCTGGCATACTTTTTCTGTCCCTTGACCTCTCATGAATTTTTTTCTGCTTAGGTATTCCTTATATCCTCTAGTGAATAAAACTAGTGGTAGGAAATCTGATTGAAACAATACTAACATTTTCAATCTGGACCATCTCTAGACGGACACCCGTACCCAAATATCCCAGATAGCTAAGACAGCAGCTAGGTGTTTCTTTGTGTGGGTGTTGGTAGAGAGATGAATATAGACCTGGTCAGTAAAAAGCTCTAAGGAGGAGTCAGTGGAAATATTCAGTCCTAGTTTGAGTGAAGTTTTCAAGTAGGGTGTAGGTGGCTTACCACATTAAACACGATTTCTGGGTGAGTGAAGTGAGTTAGAGGATTAAGTGCTCTATTGATCCTGATTCATCCCTGAGCTTAAAAGTTTTAAGAACTTTTAGTTAACTTCTGGATAGAACCATATGTGTGGTTCACTTCTTGAATATTGGTTATGATGGAGGTCATAATTTGCTGATACAGGGAAACTAATAGTAGCAGATGGATCAAATGAATGAAGAATCATATATGTAGAAACCTGAATTAGGTGGCCTGCTGGGAAATCCTGCAATGCTAAAATCCGGTGACATTGGGAGGTCACTCTCTACAGGTATGTGGATCTCCTGGAGTCGGGAATATATTTATCAAGTCCTCCTACCCACTATCAAAAACAGTTCAGCAGGAAAAGGGGAAGAGAGGAAGATAAAACTGTGAGATTGCTGTGTTGGTGTGCTCTCTCTCCCCCACTAAGAAAAAACTGCACTGAGATGTAGTCACAAAAACAACCCAGTGAAGTGGCCTCTGCTATATGCAGTGGTGTTACCCTTTGTGATTGTAGGCAGCTGTCATACTGGCAATGCATGCATGGCAAATTAAAATAAAAAGGAACAATGCACAAATCATGTGTTCCCTTTGCTCTCTATTCCCCCATAACTACGTCTACCCCCACCTGATTCAATTTAGGGAGAAAACAAATGGAATTTTTCACTTTTCAGGTACCCCTGTGTGATTCAGAGGCAGCTTCATTCCTAGGAGCAGATGCGTGCTCTTCATGGTGGGTCCTCTTCATTGTCAACTCCTTGTGCTTCTGGATTACTTCTGCTTCTCTGGCCTTTAGATTCCCTTCTGATGGTCCTTTGTCTCTGCCAAGCAAAACATGCTCCAGTGACAAAAAGAAAAGGCATATATGGTGGTTTGCAAAATTGCTTGACACCAACTCCCATAATGGGAGCCAAACTTTAATTCTTAGACATTTTCCTTTGTTACAGAGTTAACCTTCCAACTTTGTATTTACCATAATGATTTAACCCAGAGAGCTCGAGCGCTGATATTTTCTGCCACTAGATATCATGTTGTGGAATCTTAATAACCTTGGTCTTCCTAGATAATCTTTGCTAGAATTAATAAGAGTCTTTCTGTGGACTTTTAGGAAGAATTCTTTGTCACCTCCACTTGACATAGACATTTTTATAGGAAAAATGAAGAGAGTTATTTTTTTCCCCTGGTGACTCTGTGGCAGATAAATGTTTTCAACAATTTGCATGCTGGGTTATAGGTTTAGCATGGGCCATTTCTCTCTTTAATGTCTTGGTATTGTTGGCATCTTGCAATCTTGATGGCCCACTGTTCCAATTTATAGATTTTCATTTATATTGTCAAAATAATACACTAGAGAAGGAATCAGAGTGAGTATTCTGTATTATGAGTTAAAATAGCGTTAATGTCATTTGTATAGGACTGTACAATGATTAATATCTGCAGAGAAATTAGACCAAATGAAACCTGCTGGAATGGGTTTGATTTATATTGCCTTCATCTCTCTGTTTTTAGATGAAATGGTTATTGCTCTCCACCCCTGCCGAAAGAAAAGAGTCTTAAACTTTAATAACCACAATGTTGTGATGCAACCACAGAGCTTCTATGTTTGAAATGTCTATATTTCTCATCTTGCAACATACATTAGAACAGAGATTCTTTCGTAGTGAGACCCATTGCAAACTTTTTAGCAGTGTTTTTCAATACTCACCATGCACAAAAATCATCTGTAGCACTTGTAAAAATGCAGATACCTTTACCTTAGTTCCAGAGAGTCATTCAGAAACTTTGAGCAGGGCCAAGGAATCTGCATTGTGGTCTACCATCACTCATGATTTTGATGAGATGGTCTGTGGACCTTCCTTTAAGAAATCCTGCTGTTGAGGATTTGACTGTGCAGAGGCCCACATTTTCTCACTTCCTTTCCACTACAAAGAAGTCAGAGTTTGCATTATTCATTAAGAGGAAAGGCCTAAAGAAGAGCATCCCAGGACCAGGGCAGAGGAGATTCATGATTCCTCTGTCCTTTCATCCTCCTGTCAGCCACCTTTCCATTCTGTGTGTATTTGTACATTTGGATTTTGTTTTATTTATTTATTTTTTTGACAAACTGAAAAGCTGCATCAATATAGTTTTATCTATGGGTACTCTGGGTAGATGGGAGCACATCTCTGAGTGAGATATATCCTTATGATAGCCATCAAGAAAGGAAAACATACGAACTTTCCCAAGGAGAGTTGTTCATTTTCAGGGCCTTGTACAGTGTGAGTCAGAGGAACTTGAGAATGATCCATAACTTAGTGGTGGTGTGTATGGCCCCAAAGGTAGTTCTATTAACTGAGCATACAAACACCACCAAAATTAATATGGAATGATTAGTGAATTTAGCTGTCTTTCACCAATAAACTCCTGAGTCATTGAGTTGCTAAATTTGCCCAATCTGACTCATGCAGGATTATGAAACTCTCAGATAGTTGAGGATGCTGAACTCCAATATTAACTAAAAACTGCAAGCAAAACCCATGAGAGAAATATAAAAGAAGGAAAGGAATAGTCAATTCAAAATAGTGGTCATACTTCATATGCAGTGACAAGAAGGAGATGAAGTTCTATACTTTTCCACTCTGGCCAGAAAGGAAGGCCATACTCTATTCAGATAGAAATGATTCTGGAGAGTTTCAATGATCCAGTTGGTTCTATGCATATAACAATAACTAGGCAGATATCAAATTCCCACATGATACGAGAAATAGAGAATGAGTGGCTTAAATACATGCTTGTGGTGATCCTCAGTGAATATTTTAGTAAAGATGACTGTCACAGGAAAGGGAAGAATGGCTAATGAAACTAATAAACCTGAATTGCTAATTAAGATTATTCGGCCAAGATTTTTTTAAAAATGTTAAATTTGATTTAGCTTACTTCCCTCCTCTGCTTCCCAAGTGGGATCCCTTTACTGCCCCAATTTCCTAACCTTTGAAAAATTCCTCTTGTCTGTGAACAAACGGTGGTGTTTACTGGGTAAAGAATTTTTAGTTCCTAGACTGTCACCCTTGCTTTATTTAGGGAATCTACTTTGAAAAAGCTAAAGAAAAAAGTGCCCTGGTCCTGAGCTCTCCAGGGGTTTGTCCTGGGCTGAGGAGTGGTGATTTTCCTGTTAATCAGCCTCCTAAAAGAGCTTACATGCCACGTAGAGGGTTTAGTGTCTCCCTTTGCCAACAACCCCTTCCATCTTGTCAGTTTATTCTTAGAATGGACCTTTAGCTAATTTACCTGCATTTGCACAATAAAAAACGACCATCCCTTCAGACTCTCTCTGCTGCTGGTGGTTGGCTCCATCCATCACAAATGGAAGTAGGATTGATGCACAAGAAAGCAGTGGAGAAGAGTTGCTTTATACTTGCTCCTCTGTGTGAGTGGATGTGAGTGTGTATGCACACTCGTGCCATTTTTTAGGTCGATGTCGGGTCAGTGGCTAATGCCCACGGTAACGCTGTGTGAACGTGTGGGGAAAGTCTGGTTACAAAGTTTCACAGCTTTTAATTCAGCACAATAGTTTGTCTTTACTGTGGGTGTCAGTGCTCGAGAAGGTGGAGTGAAGTTGGTCTCCCGATGTAAAATTTAAGCATTACAGATTTCTGGAAACAAACCCATTTTTATTCATATAGTCCCTAGTGGCAGTGGCATTTATTAAAAAAAAATTGCAAAGGAAAGGAAAGAAAAAGAATGCATGAAAGCTAAAATATACATAGATTTTACAGTGATCACTGGCAGTTTTTCTCAATTGCAGCCAGTGGTCAGTGGCTTATTCTTGTATGTGAGAGACAGAACCAATTTCAGGAAACACTCTTCTCTGATTTGTGTTAGGTTATGTGTATTTAAGGCAGTGGCTCTCATTCAGGAGTGATTTTTGCGCCCCAGGGACTTTTGGCAATACCGGGAGACATTTTGATTGTTACGACTTGAGAGGTGCTAACTGTCATCTATTGGGTAAAGACCAGAGATGTTGCTGAACATCCCAGAATGCACAAAACAGCCCCATGACAAATAATTATGAAACCCAAAATGTCAATAGCCCTGAGTTAAGGGTTGGCTCTAATTTTCCAAAGCATTCTTACCACGTAGAGAGACGACATCTGGGTCAAGGACAGGATGAAATGGCACAATAGTAATTAGTAGCACCTTAAATCAGTACAGGGTTTATTTGAGATTAGATACAGTTGTCCCTTTATACAGATGTGAATGCTGAGATTTAGAGAGAGAGAGAGGTCCTATTTCCCAGGGTTTCAGTAGTGATGGGGCAGGTGTGTGGTCTTCTATGTCAGTCGCTTTTTGCCTCAGAAAAACGATATTTCAATGAAGTCATCAAACTTATAACAACTAAATGTGTTGTCTGGAAAGTGTCTTGGGAGCATTTTCAGTTCACGTGACCTGATAGGGATGTTTTTCAAGCTGAGCAACCCTACATAATATCTCAGAAATGAAACAGGAAAACGGGGGGGAAAGTGCCAAGAATAGGCCAATGATTTCATCCTCTTGAACTGCTCATTGTATACTTTGTTTCTTTAGGTTCAAAATTCCCTCACTAAAGATGACACCTAGATCTTGGACAATATTATGGTCGGACTCACGCAGGTCGTCCCTATGCCCTTATTTTCAAAGATGTGACAAGTCTAAGAATAAACCTTGACTACTCAGCCAGCCGCCTTATATCATTTGTATGTACTGACTTCATTAAGACACGAAACATATGGGTGTCTTAAATATTTGACATTTTTCTTTCAACTTACCATACCAACATCCCAGTGAAGGAATCAAGGTCAGAACCTTACATCCTCATTTTATACATATATATACATTTACATTTTATGTATGTATGTATGTATGTATGTATACATACATACATACATACATATACATTTTATACATATATAAGGGAAAATGTAACTCAGAGACTTTAAGTCATTCATTCATTTGTTCATACATTCATTCGACGGGTATTTGTTGCATGCCTACCATTTACAGGTCACTGTCGTGAGCATTATAAACTAGGGAATCAAATTTGTGATACAGAACTTGAATTCAGATTACCCAAATCCTAGACTTACATTATTTTTGTATGTAATTCTGACCCACATTCTAGATTTCTAGTTTAAATACTAAGTTATAAAAAAATGTATATTAAGGAATGTGTGCACATAAGAAATATGTGCCAGAAACTCTAATAAGTGATTTACATGCCTTATCTCATTTAATCTTGTAACAACCCAGTGGAGTAGGGCCTGTTACTCTCCTCTTTTTACAGAGGTCAATGAGACACAGAAAGTTGAGTAGCACGTAACTTGATAGTGGCAGAGTCAGATTTTCCTCTGGGTTTATTGGACTCCAAGTCTGATGGCTAAACCACCTCATTATATAATGTCTCTATTCTCTGGATTTCACCTGTTTCTGGTTTCTGCTACTCTAACCAAAAGGTAGCCAGGAGGAATCCATCCAGACACCCTTCCCGAAAGTCATTAGCGGTTTTAAATTGCAAATTCCATTAGACATGCATTTCCTTAGGAAATAAAGGAAAGACATGCCTGGAGGGGTAGTTTTCCCTACTACAGACTGTACTTCTGACAGGAGCCCTATCAAAGGGCAATAATGTTACAGAACAAGTGTCTGGTGAATGCCGATATCCAATGTGTATCAGTATTCATATCCAACGTTTCAAAATAGATTCCAGGTTAGGACAGTGGCACCTATGCCCGCTTGCTGTGCTGGTTAGAGGTTACCAGGGCGAATTTCATGAGAGGTAAAATAGGTGTCTGTGCATGCACGTGTGTGTACGTGCGTGTATGTACTATTTTCACCTTTTGGCCTTTTGAACAATATTGGTGTTTGTTCAAGACAGGTCAGAAATCCAAACATGATTGGCTGCCCCCAGCATTGCATCATTACTGTTCTAAGTTGAAAAAAAGGCAGCTACAGAAAAGAAACTGCACTGAGATAGTGTGTGTGTGCGTGTATGAAGAATGTATGCACATGTGTTATGTATGTGTTTATATATAAATTTCATGTATATATGTATATATGTGTGTACATCTATCTAAGTGTATATATACATATCTATACATACATAAATACACACATAAATCTCATAGTTTGAAACTGGGATTTTGAGTTGGAGGGGTTATTATTATTTATAATGGGTTTCGTAGATAGTTTAATATAGTTCTGTTTTTCCAAAATTCTCTTCCACTATGAGTGTATATATTTATGATACAGAAAATATGATTAGAATACCTTGGTTTAACAAAACCAAACAAAAGTGCATTTAAGGAAAAGCCAAAACTTCTAAAAACTGGCTTTCTTATTTCAACCATTTGTTGGAATTTCAAACTATGTGTTTTCAAACATGATCATTCCAAAAGAAAAGGAAAGAAAAGAAAAAAAAAGAACAAAAAATAAAACAACCCACCAAATGAATATGATGATGTTTAAGAAGAAAAGAATAAGAAAACGTAGGTCTGTGAAAGCACAAATTCAGTGGTTATTACACTAATGGTACTTCACCTACTATTGGTTGGTTTGTTCTTTCTTCCTGATTTCACTTCATCATTCATGGGGGTTCCTGTGACCCTACACAGTTTGTAGGTGGAGCTAATTATCTGTTTAATTATTTTAAAGCTATAGTAAATAATTTATAATATGCACATTGTAAATATACACTAAAGCTTAAGGGCACGTTGTAATAATAACCAAACACTTTCTAGGCTCCTGCAAATAACCCAGTAAGCCTGTTCATACAGACACCAAAGTAGCTGCTCAGAGAAGGAACAACATACAGTTAAATGAAAACAATATTGCTTACGTTTTGGCATCCAGTAGACTTAACAGCCAAATGACTAAAATTGGGGTACTCTAAAAGAATATGGTAAGGTATATTTTCATCCATAACCATGTGCTTTGCATATTTTGGAGAATGTGAAACTTGTTTTTAGTCAACCTATGCAAACAGAGCTTCCCTGGTGCTCTTTGGGGTCAGTTTGTATGCACAAAAATCCACACCTTCAGAAGCAGTCTGACTCTGAGCCCAGGGACAGGCTACTAGTCCAAGCACAGATTCCTTCTCCCAGGGACCTGTCAGGTTTGTTCATACAATCAGAAGCGTTTGCAAAATAGTTAAATATGGCCATTTATTTTTTTTTCCATAGGCTCCCTGTAGATGTGGTCTTGAAAGGATGTGAAAGAAAATCAATTATGTGGCAACTAGATGCTTTAATTAGGTTTAAGAACACTTGAAGAAGGATTGTTTTTCCCAAAATTTTTGGAGCAGAGGGGGAAGTTTTACTTCATCCTTGGCTTCACGTTCTCCTATCACTTTCTCTCATTTATTTATTTTTAATTCCAAAGGAGAGTGTTGAATTAGGAGAATTTTGCTTAAAATATTCTGGTTAGTGTCTGAAAGGACAGACTAACATATTTTTGTAAATCATAAGGGGTGGAGAAATGGGGGTGCCAAAACCCCTGATTTACCATGTTTCTGTTCTAAGGAAATGGATTCATGAATTCCTGGAGTGGTATCCTTCTTAAGACATGTAGAAACACAAACCTAGGGGACTTGCATTTCAGAGAGTCCTAGTGAAAGCTGTTAATAAGATCTGCTGTAAATGAGTCACCATTTAGATTAGTGATGGAGTCCAGCTTGCTTCCCTTTGAGGAACATACGCTGTAGAATCAAGAATCTTTCTGTTGGCTAAAGAAATTGAACTCATGATCTCACTTGAATTCTTGTTCCCCTCATCTTTCAGAACCAGCAGAGCACTGGGTTGAACCTAATGAATAAAAATAATTTATCCAAAGTAAATGGACTTGTTTAAATATTATCAGTACCACCCTCGACACTTACAAATAAAGACCCTGTTCATGAGGTTACCTGGAGATCTCCAAACACAGTTTGCCAGGGATTATCAAGCTCCTCTTACATCCATTACTGATGCTTTGAATGTGATTGTCAACATGGAGGAGTCTGAATTTTGCTGGTACTAACATCAAGTGGTGATCTATTGGGGCCTTGCTCGTGTTACTTTTTCCTGACCTCATTCAAGTGCTTGATGACTTGGGTCAGTTTGTTGCACACTGATATATACCAAGTGACACCCACTGAAATTACCTCTTCTCCTTTCCAATGCAGTTCGCTTGTACATAAGTGTAATGTCAAATTGTTTACAGGTTCTTTTTGTGTATAATTGTGATAGCAGATTTAGCTCAAACTTTAAAGGAATCTGTTTACTGAATGGTGTTAAAATGAATGTGCTTATTACAGTATAAACATCATTAATTATGGACTCACACGAATGCATGTCTACATGTTGTCAATTTCCAGCAGCTCGGTTATCCAGCAAAAAGTCTGCGGTCTGTGAATAGCAAATATACATAAACTACTGTGACTCTAATAACTCAGTAACTGTTTTTACCTTGGTATGTAACACTGTAGATTTTAGCCTGCTGTATTACTTTCTTACCTATTTGTTTGGGGGAGAGAGACTTAAAAGATAGTACTACTAATTGTCCCAATGGAATTGCATACCATTTTGGCAACCATTGGTCCACCTAAAAGGCAACTGCCTATTAATGGAACAATGACCCTAGGCAACATATAAATATATACATACATATCAATGTATGCAATATCTACAATGCTAATTACTACCATCTATTTTCACTGCCAATGGAAACTACTATTTTCTTTGGAATCATTGATGATATAAAAAATTAATTTGCTATTATCTGCTTTCATATTCTGTTTAGTTCATCTAGTACGGTAAATGATACAGGTGCAGTATCAGTATTGTAAAATTGTGTGGTGAAGACTACAAAAGTCATTCTGTGGATATATTTTAAAAGGCAGACCAGAAACTATATTTCAGATTCTTGTGTGAATATAATTACAGAAATAGCAACTATTTTTTATGTGTTTCCATAAATGACTCCATTTCATATACATTGTAACTTAGCACCAATCATAATAAATCATTTGGTAACACTTAGTTGTTATATATATATCTATTTTCAGTAGACATAAGAGACTGATGATTCAACATCATTTCATGTTAACTCAAGAATTTTAAATGGAAGGTAATTACCATTGTAATTAGTTTATTTCTGGTTTGTTGTGGCAGCTTGCTGGATTGGGGTACAAGAAAGGAGACAGTGACTTGTTATTTAAAATTCTTAGAATGAGATTGCAGTGAGTGGAGGCCTTGCCTCTGCCTCTTCTTAACTGGGTGGCTTCACATTATTTTTCAAGCCTCTTTAAACCTCAGTTTCCTTATCTGTATATAGGGAACAAAAATTATGGATACTTCCTAAGGTTAGTGTGAGAATTAAATCAGATAATTCAAGTAAAGCTTTTAATACAGTCTTTAGTACATAAATGCCTACTTAATAATCCCTATCCATTCTTATTGCTATTATCCAAAATGCGTATTTTAAAGAGGAGTTTGCCTTCAACCCTCTGAATATGTCTATATATTTCTTCTTTTTTCCTCTTCAGCCTTTTATGGCATTGCCTATATAGCACAATATTTTTTAATCAAAAGGGGAAATTATACAGAGGAAAAAAGAGAATTCTATAACTGGGAGAGACTTTAGAAAAAATTTTTCCTTTTGCTGTTATGAAGGGTATTCAGCAGAACACTTGCCCTATGATATGTGCTGAAAAAAGGAAGGGAACTGGATGATGTACAGTTTGGGAAATACAACTTTCTACACATCCCATTCTGTAATTTTAAAATGATCTTTATCATATTTAAAGCTCTGGGAGTTAGACAGTAAAGGAACTTCCAAACTTTATTTAACCGAGAATCTTCCAGACTTCTCTCACTAAGGATGCTTCTGTTACTGCCTGAGCAGTACAGCTCCAGTCTTTAGCCTTCTCCTCATGGTAAAGAATTCAGTTACAGACTAAACAGCATGAGCAAGCAGAGTTTACAGAGTA
Source organism: Mellivora capensis (assembly GCA_004024625.1). NCBI lineage: Eukaryota > Metazoa > Chordata > Mammalia > Carnivora > Mustelidae > Mellivora > Mellivora capensis. The sequence continues at coordinate 38,138 of PISX010013623.1, read as the reverse complement.
CACTCACAACACAGGTGAGCGGTGGAGGTTCAAGTGCCCCAACACAATTCATCCCAGTGTTCTTAGTGGTTAACTAGAAGGTGGAATATTCATTACTTGGGGCAGGAAGCAGGTTTTCACACTTTTCTTCCTAATTTGGTGAGGGGTTTCCTGTCACAACGTCTGCCATCTTGGGTCTGTGTGGTTTGAACCAGCTCCTTGTGGAGTACTGTCAGGACAGGCCTTTGGCCTTCCCGGTAACTAGTCCTGGAAGAAGACTCCTTCCTTGTGGTGGTGTGCCCGTGTGAAGTTCTTTGGTTCTATTACTTAGCATCCCTTAAGAAAGCCCACCAGGAGGGGGCAGGCCTAATCACAATGCTAGCGTATGTCCTGTGGCTTCCGTATTGGAATTCCTTTGGCCACCTGGGCAGGGTAGGCCTAACAGCAGGTCTGGGATATCTCTGGCACAACATATTCCCTCCCTGCCCCCTTCCTGTGGACCGGGGCCTCACACAAATACCTAACTGCCTACCACACTTCTACTTTTGAGGTACACAGTTTGGGAAATGCTGATTTAACCCATGTCCTCTTTGAATAGAAGGGAAACCTGAGCCCCAGAGAGTGGAAGGGATGTGATCAAGGCGTGGTGGTGCTGGGTCTAGAATCCCATCAATGACCTCAAGCTGGGACATTCTTCCTAAACCACTCTCATGAGATGACTGACAAAAGCAGTGGAGTTATTCTGAAAAAAAGACTTTCCTAAATTCACAACAACCATCCTGCATGGAACCAAAGAGTTACATGAGATACCAAAAGCCAAGCAGCAGAGATGAGATCCCAGTGTCAGCAGTCCTTCCTTAGTTTTAGTCACCTGCCAGATGGCTTGTGGCAGGCCCAGGGTCTGCCTGGGCCCCCCATGCTGTCATTATAGATCATCACTGCTATAACACAGATGCTTGACCATGCTGTCCCTCAGCCCAGCAGAGAGATAAGAGCTTAGATAGACCAAAGTAATGGAAGGGTTTGGGGAGGGAGAGATTTTCCTATGAAAAAAATTTTTCTTAACTAATCTCTACCCATAGCATGGGTCTTAAACTCACGATGCCAAGATCAAGAATCGCATGCTCTACTGACTGAGCCAGCCAGGCACCACCCCCCTACAGAAATTATTATGTAAGATGTTGTGAGCTTTCCTCCAAAAAACTTAGGATTACCCCCTGTATTGAAAAACTGTAAAGTCAAAGACCATCACTGCCTCAGAAATTGCTTAAGTAGAGCCAAAAACTTCATTAAATGCACACTGCAGGGCAGACTTTGCTTCCACTGTTCCAAAATAATATGGACAAGTGAAGGATCAATGTCAAGAGGAAAAGTCAGCTGCAGGCTTACAGGTTACAGCTTTAAAGAATGAGAAACAGCAAGGAATTTATTTGTCACCATTGTTCTGCCTAGTCCAGCAGCTAGGCTCTCCATAAATCAAGGGTCCGGAGATCGCTCCCTAGAAGCACTATGATGTGGGCAGCGAGGACGTGAGGCTGCTCTCTCTACTTGCCGGGGAACCTGTGTAGAAAAGAGGGCTTGTGAGGACCCAGCCAGGAATGTACTGATGGTCAATCAGGACTCCGCCTTGAGCTCTGTGGAGAGACTTGGATGAAATATTTCCTCCTACATCTTAGCTCTGAAGTTGCAAAGAGCCAGCGGTTACATACAGCCACTGTCCAGAAACTCATCCCTCTGACAAACTGAGTTGAACAGGACTCGATTGGAAGGATCACAGCTTTAGGAATGAGGGCACTGAAATAGGGAAAAATACCACCTTCTCAGACAATACTTCTCCTCCCTTCCAATTTCAACCTAAAAGCAGTGTTCCTTCCCAGGGGAGGAGCACAATTTGGGAGCCTTGTCAATCTCAGCCCTAATGGCAGCTGCCACAGAGACAAGTCGCCATAGGCGTTTATCCCAGTAGGGGGTGGGTAACAGCTCCCAGCCAGGCAGAACACCGTCAGCTTTTAATAAGTGGGACTCACCTTGCAAGCCTTAAAAATAGCAATGTGTCAGCAGCAACGGCCCAGGAGGGCAGGCTTTCCAAATGTTCAGAATCCCACAGAGCTCCAGATTCACCCCCATGGAGCTGTTGCTTAGTCTTAGCAACCATGTCGTGGAGGCACCCAAAGGAAATCTGAGCACCAAACTCGGTCTTTGGCCTGTTATTCGCCGTTCTTCTAGTTCATCGTATCCCCTATGTTCAGGGTAGTAAGAAACAAAATACCCTGTGTAACTTGAAGATAAAGGCTACACTGAAATGAGTTTGCTATTTCTCTGCTAAGGACTGGGCCTGGGCCGAAACGTGCTGTCCAGGCCTATACCATCCCTGGTGGAAGTGAAACAATTAAATCCGACGTCCCAAGACAGAACATCACCAAGCCGCATGTGCCTCCCGACGCACAAAAAAGCTATTTTCTTTTTTTTTCTTTTTTCCTTCATCCCTCTTGGCGTCTCTGCTTCTGCATCTCTGCATTTCTTTTTGTTCTGTTTGCCTTTCAAATGTGTGATACAGTAAACATGTTTAATACATCTGATGACCCCACCCCCACTGCACACTTTTCTCTACGCCTTAGTTTCCTCAGCTGAACTGTGAAAGAGGGGTGCCTGGGTGACTCAGCCGGTTAAGCGACCCACACTTGATTTCAGCACAGGTCATGACATCCGGGTTCTGACACGTAGCCCCACGTCAGGAAACACGCTGGCCACGGAGCTTACGTAAGGTCTCTGCCCCTCCCCCACGTCTGTGCGTGCGTGTGAGTGCGCATGTGTGCTTGTGCGTGCTTGTGCGTGCTTGTGCGTGGGTGCGCTGGCGGGGGCGGGGAAGAGGGCTTTGGAGGCGGTGCTTTTATGCGCCCTGTTTGTCCGTCCTCCGCCCCGGGCTCATCTACCTCATCTGGGAACTTGAGGTTATGAATGGGCTAGATTAGAGGCTTTGATGGCTCCTCCAAGTTAACCATTTCTGACCATCTTTGAGAGAAAACAGCGGGTCTTCCCAAGAACAAGGACAAGAGGTATGGTGGATGCAAGTGGATCCTTTCCGATCGTGTTGTTGTTGTTGATTTTTTTAAAGATTTTATCTATTTAATTGACAAACAGAGGTCACAAGTAGGCAGAGAGGCAGGCCGGGGACGGGGTGGGGGGGGGGGAAGCAGGCTCCCCACTGAGCAGAGAGCCCGACGCAGGGCCGATCCCAGGACCCTGAGATCATGACCCCAGCGAAGGCAGAGGCTAAACCCACTGAGCCACCCAGGCGCCCTCGGATCGTGCTGTTCTAAAGTTGCTGTGACTGGGTGGGCTGTCCTCCCGGGGGATGGCATAGGTACCCAAGCCCTTTTACTGCTGATTTCCATACATGCCCAGGCTTAATGATTCATCTCCTGTGAGACCCAGAGCTACAGACTCTGTCCCAGCAAGTCCAGTGCAAATTTCCATTTTTCCTTCCACCCGGAGAGATGGGGAAGGATGGGCCATGGTGGACAAACCGTCAACGAATGGGTGTTGGAGATGTTGCACCACAGTTGGCAGCCAAATGTTCTTCTTACCCCCCCCACCCCGGGGAAAGAGTGTACCTCGGGACCCAGAAATTAACTGTCACATCTTCGTTTTCAATAAGGAGATGGACACGGGACTCTCTCTTGCACCTGCACTGACACATGTGAGAGGGTATGAGGGGGGAAAGAGGGAAAATAACACTCAGGACTATGAGCTGGAGGCATGAGAGGTGTTTGTTTGTTTGTTTGTTTGTTTTTTCCTGCTGGAGTAAATGAATAGCATGATAGTTATCTCGGTCCACTCTTCAGGGAGCTGCTACCTGTGCGTCCTTTCCAAAGCCCCGTTTCTATGTTCACCATGGGATTAAGCCCGACTCAACCTTGAGCTTTGCAGTTCGCTTGCTTATTCATCTAAAGCTTCTTATGGCAGCACCCAGCGGTCAGGGGTTTTTGGCAAGGTTTGCACCATTTCCCGTTTCTATTCACCTGTTAACAGAACTTCACGTGGGTCTGTTAGTTGTCGAGTACCTTACACTAGTATTTATGAGGGTGTGAGGAGTCACTGGAAATAGAGCAGAATAAAAGTTAACGAGACAGCATGGGAACATGTTCAGTGCAACTGTTTCCCATATTTTGTAGTACTCTTTTGCTAATAAATGTCAGCCAAAGACAAAAACACACAAGGGGTATCTCCTTATTGAGTTGGGGGAAAACTGATGACTCTGAAGACATGCAGGCTGTGTAGATTCCATCTTCTTTGTCCCTGCATAGTGGAAGCACCCAAGCAGAAGAGGCCTCTGAAATCCACCAGACCCAGACCCAAGGAGACCCAGAGGTATTTCCACAACCCTCAGGGCAGCACCAGAGGAAGTCACCACAAGTGTTGAGCTCCAGGGGTATTTCTTTAAAAACCATGGGAAATAGAGCAAACGGCAGGAGGTCAAACAATTATATTGCCTACAGGTATGATACCTTGGGATGTTTCTCATGGACCCAACTTCATTGACCTAACCTCATCAAGTTTTCCTTCTCCCACTTCTTTTCCTGCTTTGGTCATTACTGCTGTTTCTGCTCTGAAATTCCCAGAGGATCCTGGGGGGAGGGGGGTTGTCAGGGGTGGAGTGGGGTGGGGTGGGGGAGGGAAGACAAAAAGAGGCAGCAAGCAGTTGGAATGAGAAAGAGTCTGGGAGGGGAGGGGAAAAAGAGGTCTGGACACTTGCTTCTCAGTCTATTCCATGCATGTGCAGTGTGGGCAGCACCGAGGGCCAGGTGAGAACCACAGAGTCTCAGGGCCATGCCCACACACTCCTACTAAGTCAGAATCTGAGTTTCAGCAGAATCCAGCTTGTCACATGCACTTTGAGGTTTGAGGAGCATGGGTCTTTAAGGCTTGGCAGGATGTGTAGAGAGAGCCTTGGGGGCAAGGAGGAGAGGGTGAAGGTCAAGGGATGTGTGTGAGGTGGATGGCTCCGGTGTACCATGCAGTTAGGTGCTGTGGAGTTGTATAGCAGAAATTAAAAATACCCCCTACCCCTGTGGGTGGAATTACACTTCATGTTGGAGTACAGAAATCTTGATTAGTAATGTTTGACAGTTTCTTACCTTGCATAAAAGATGTTCAATGTAAAAATTTGGCAGCTAAATATGAACATAAATAAGACAATAAAAGGTATCTGTAATTGCAACCATGAGATATAACTAGAGGTAACATTTTATCCTTTTTTCCACTCTCTTTGCTGTGTGTATACATAGCTACATATTTATATGTAGATAGATACACAAAGACATATAGATATAATTCATGTAGGTAAAATATTTATTAAGAATAAATTAGTTACAAAATATGTAAATAAATGATAAACAATATAATATATTAAAACATATATAATTATTTATGTGTTGCATTGGTTTTATAAGAATGAGAATACAAATGCTATGTTTCAACTTTCATTTCCTTTTTACAACATATTTTGATATTTTTATGCACATGAATTTTGTGAAGGGTTATTTTTCATTAATACTACTAATCTAAAAAAAAAACAAACACTTTAAAACTGAAAAGACTATCCTAAATGCTGGTAAGAATGAAAAGCAATGGGAACTCTTCATACACCGCTGGTAGGAGAATTAAATATAGCAGAACTACTTTGGAAATCCCTTTAGCATTATCTGTTAAGTGTCAGCATAAATTCCACACTAGAAACAACCTAAATGCCATTCCTTAGTAGACTGGATACAAACAAGAATACATATTAGATGATTCCATTATGCAGTATCCTAAACAAACAAAAATAAGCTTTGCTCTTAGACATCAGGGAAGTGGTTTCCATTCAGGAGGAGCAGATGGGGGGACAGGAGATGCCACCTGGGGGGCTTCTGGAAGGCCTGTTGTGTTCAATTTTTTGATGTGGGTGCTCAAGAAATCGACTTCAATAAAGTTGTTTAGCAAACATTATAAAATGTCTCCTATTTTAAGAACATTTGACATTAAACAGTGTCAATTGCTACTATCGTTTTGATAACTGTCTCCCTAATTTTTTCATTTCTTTTAAAAATGTCTCTCTTTTCTCCTAAATCCATATAATGTGTACTTACCAAAATAAAACCCTAGGAGATCAAAATGTGTGACCTAGGAAGGGAACGACCAGTGCAAATCCATCCCACAGAGGTAAGTTCTGTTAGAATGTAGTTCTTGTTCAGGAAGAGTTTGTTTTTGAAGCGGATCTTTTATTTTAGTAAAATAAATGGGGTTTGATAGCTTCCTCTTTTTTTTTTTTTTTTTTTTTTTTGGCTTGTTTATTTTGTTTCACCGATTTCCCTTTGCATGCCTCCCCTTCCATTAAACTCTCTACTGTTAAGGAAATTGAGCCACCGTCATTTAGACTGACTGTCCACACCACTTGTTGGCTTGCTCTCCGGCTCCATTATCAAGGGAAGGGAAGAAGGAAGAGATTAGCTTTGGCTGACATGTCCGCAGGTCATCCCTTTAGGATGCTCTCTTTGGCTTTCTCACAGTCCTGGCCTTCAGGGACTTGCTTTTCTCCTACAAAAGCCAAGAGTCTTCTTTTGATACTAGACTGTTCTGTGGTCTCGGGTCAGCCTATAACCGAAGGCTTCAAAGTGAAGAAGCAATTGGTCACACATGTCTCCCCCATCTTCCCTCAGTACTAGGCTGAGGAGGGCAGGTGGACTCTGACAGAAACCAGTGGTCAGAAGGTCCTGTGAAATCTTGTAAGCCAGTGGTTCTCAGCTGGGCCAATTTTGCCCACCCCCGCCCCCAGCCCCAGGAAACGCTCGCAATGTCTAGAGACAGTGGAGACCCTAGGATAGGGGGTGCTTGCTGCTGGCCTCTAGTGGGTAGATGCTAGGGTTAATACTGATTAGTAGATGCAGTTAATACTGATTAACATCCTGCAGTGCAGGAGACAGCCCCCCACAACAAAGGGTTCTCAAGTCCAAAGTGTCACTACAGCTGAGGTTGATTTGCTGTTGTGAGAGGGGTTTGTGTGTGTGTGTGTGTTGGGGGAGCTGTTAGTTTCAGCTCAGGCTTCCAAACAGGTATGCAGATTAACATCCATTGACAAATGTTGTTAATCCCCAGGGACATTTCCTTGATGAAGGGCAGCTAATGATCTAGTTCATTCTACAGTGATTTGGGGCACAAAACCCACATTATTCAAATCGCTTGGCACTGGGTTGCAGAGTGGGAGCATACACATAACATTTAAGTTATGCCAAAATTAGGCAAGAAAAAAATAGCAGCCATGGCGGTCTTGTGGGAAAGAAAGAACTTGATTATCCCAAAGAGGCAGTTTGGCAGAGAGTGCCCACGCTCCCTGTGAGGCCACATGGAAGAACCCCAGAGAAGAACCATCAGCTGAAATGATGCTGAGCAGGAGCAGACAGTGAGGAGTGGTGGAAATGGAATGGTGCCAGTGGTCAGGAACTAGATTCTCTTGGCAACACACAGGACTCACTGGGAGACTTGGGCGAGTCATTTACTAGCTCTCGAACTCTCTTCCCCTTGCTTGTGAGACAAAGGAGAGGGAAAGAATATTAACATTTACTATGAATCTGTTATTTACTAAATACTGATATAGGAGAGACGTTAGGGTTTGAAGCTGATGGCCAAGAAAAAATATTTGAGATGCCTTTAGTGCAAAAAGGTGACTTTATTAAAGCCTGGGGACAGGACCCATGGGCAGAAAGAGCTGTACCTGGGTCATGAGGAGTGGCCCATTATATGCTTTCAAGTTGGCGGGGGGGATTAGGGATAGTGTAAATCCCTAAGGAATTTTGGAAGCCAGGTTTCCAGGACCTTGAAGGGGCTAGCTATTGTTGGAAAAAGGTCATTTATTACCTTCTAATCAAACCTTAGTCATGAGACCCGTCAGATATATATCGGTGGGCCATCTACTTGGGGGATGATTTCCAACACATATCTTGGGGGTTTAGAAATAATGAAAATTTCTAAAGGAATTTTTTATGTCAAAGTAGACTTAAAGGATTCTGTTGGTAGTGGGGGAGGGAGTTGGGCTAGGATTGCCTTTTGCCCACAGCAAAGTGTCTACACTGAGGCGACTGAGTCTCTAGAGGAATATCACTCTGCAGGTTTCAAGGACTTGTCAGTGGGCTATAGGGAGAAAGGAAATTTAATAATTTGTCTTCCGCCTTTGTTTCCCACATCAGATACCGTTATAATTTTCTTTCATTTAGTCTCCATCATAGCTTGGTGGAGTAGATATTGGTACCTCCATATTACATATGAGGGTCAGAGAGGTTAGTTTACCTGCCCAATATCACACAGCTAGAAAGTAGAAGGGCCAGGATTTCATCCTAAGTGTCCTGATGGCTTTTATTTTTCACTTTTCCATAGATCCTCTTTCCTCAGCCTGTAAAATAGATGACACATAGATTTTTGTGTGAAGATTTATTGATTTAATGCACACAGCTTCAGAAGAACAGTAGACACTTAATAAATGCTGATCATTTTTTATCATTATGATTATTTAGACATTTTTCATGTTCAAAGAATGTCCTTATTTGTGAGAAATGACTGCTTAGAAATGAAATTCACTCACTGTTATTAGGTACCAATTGCAAAGCAAATGTATAATGTTCTTTTGGAATAAAAACTCCCCTGATTTCTCTTTTTCTGACTGACTCCACTTGCTTAGGACCTAAAGTCCTGACCTGGAGACAGAGATCCGGCTTGCCTGGCTTCAGCGTCCCATTCAGCAAGCCGGCAGGCAGGCGGCAGGTAAATGGCCCCAGTAACTCTGACACTCAGCTAAGTTCCTCCACCAGGACCTCAAAAGTTGCCTCTCTCCTTGGTTATCAGGCTTTCTAAATACTCTCCAGAGATTCTCAATTGTTAGAGTAAATGATCCCAGTCTGGGAGGATGAATAATTCAGTGTTGGCGGTAAATTTAGGGGAAAACTTAAAGTGTGGGAGACACTGAGGCATTAGTTGCTTATGGAGGCAACGTGTGGTTTTAGACTCCTTTAACCCACTAGCACCGCCCCTCCACCAACACCTCTCATTTGGCCTGCAAGCCCCAACCTCAGGATTACACCTCCTGTCAGGCTTCCAAGGCCCTTGTTAAAATTCAAATGTTACTTGGGAGCCACAAATGCATGAATATGCTAGCAGTTATTAACACTGTATTTGTTTATCTGATTAGCTGTCCCTCTGAGAGCCTATCCCTGCTTGCCTAGGAGCTATTTAGCATCTATATTGCTCTAGAGGAAGACAACCGAGAGGGTTTGGCTCCATTTAGACTGAGTGGAAGCGGTACCTGTTACCACCTCCTTTGGAGTTTACAAGCTTGCTCCAGGCTTGGCCAGGATCAGAATTGAGGACCTGCTCCCAAGTGTAGATCAAGGCGAGAGCTGGGCTTCTGCTGAAGGCTGGGAGTTCCAAATCTAGGTTCCACACAGGCAGTTTAGTGGCTAATTCATAAGAAGGTCGGGCACAACAGCCATCATGAAAAAAAATTCCTGGAGTTTTGGCATATGGGTTTGAATGTTTGGGTTTGGTAAATATGGGGTTTAAGAGAAAAAGTTACTTTGCTTTGCTTTAAAGACAGTGGTAAAATGAGGATGGGTAGTTCAGAGGGGAAGGTGTGTGTGTGGGGGGGACCTCTTTTTGCCAGAACCTGATGAGTCTTTGTTTACTGTCACCTGAACCAAAAGCAATGTATCTTTCCTCTGGGCTCTTGGTCCTTTTTGGTTCGTTTTTAAAGATTTATTTATTTATTTGAGAGAGAGAGAAAAAGAGAGAGAGAGAAAGCAAGCACACAGAGGCAGAGGGAGAAGCAGACTCCTCACTGAGCAGGGAGCCCTATGTGGAGCTCAGTCCCAGACCCCTGAGATCATGACCTGAGCTGAAAGCAGGCACTTAAAGGACTGAGCAACCCAGGTGCCACATGGGCTCTTGGTTCATTACAAAGGGGGACCCCTTGCCTTTGCCCCAACCTCTGTCCATGGGTTGGGCAGGGAGAGACTGGCCTTAAGGGATCTCTGCGAGCCCTAGGACCCCTGCCTGGACACTATATGACTGTGACTTTTGTATGTACAACAATGTAAAAAACACCTAGCTTTTTAGCTGGGTGCACATAGTAGGTATGTGTGGTTCTGTTGAATTCTGATCTGAAGGGTTTGAACCTCACTGAGGCAATTAGTCACTAACTGTACATTCAGACCCACCCCTCATGTTTATAAAGCCTGGAGCAAGAGTACACAGAAGTCAGTGTGCCATATGTCTACTGTTTAAAGATTATAAATCAAGCTTAAAAGCCGTTAAATAAAATATATTCTATCATCCTAATTTCACTTCCATAATGATAAAGTCAAAATGTATAAAGCTGTAGCTTTTGTATGACTGGAAGTTCGCAAAATACCAAAGAGGATGGGATTTAATTATTATTGCGTACATCTGGGGGTTTTGTTAATAGGCCAGCAACATGTGAGAGAATAATAAAGACATGCATAACTAATAAGTTATTATATACTCATTCCCTCAACCTTTTTTCCTGATTTATTTCAGGAAATTTATTTCAAAGCACTAGCAATGCTGGTTTTTTTTAAATGCTGTTTTTTTTTTTTAATTTAAAAAAAAAGATTTTTTATTCTATTATTTTTCCTTTTTTTAATTTGAATTTAATTAGCCAACATATCATTAGTTTCAGTATAGTGTTTAATAATATATCAGTTGCGTATAACACCCAGTGCTCATCACATCACATGCCCTCCTTAATGTCCATTACCCAGTTACTTCATCCCCTACCCACCACCCCTCAATTTGTTTCCTATAGTGAGGAGTCTCTCATGGTTTTACTCCTTCTCTGATGACTTCCCATTCAGTTTTCCTTCCCTTCTTCTATCTTCCTCTGTGCTGTTTCTTAGAATATTCCACATGAGTGAAACCATATGATAATTGTCTTTCTCTGATTGACTTATTTCCCTCAGCATAATACCCTCTAGTTCCATCCATATCGATGTAAATGGTTTAAGTATTCATCCTTTCTGATGGCTGAGTAATATTCATATATATATAGAGAGAGAGAGATAGATATATCTATATATATATCCCAATCTTCTTTCTTCTTTATCTGTTTGTCTGTTGATGGGCATCTTGGCTCTTTACACAGTTTAGTTATTGTGGACATTGCTGCTATAAACATTGGGGTGCAGGTGCCCCTTCGTTTCACTAAGTCTGTATCTTTGGGGTAAATACCCAGTAGGGCAGTTGCTGGGTCTTAGAGTAGGTCTATTTTTAATTTCTTGAGGAACCTCCACACTGTTCTCCAGAGTGGCTGCACCAGCTTGCATTCCCACCAACAGTGTAGGAGGGTTCCCCTTTCTCCGCATCCTCGTCAATGTTTGTTGTTTCCTGTCATGTTAATTTTAGCCAGTCTGACTGGTGTGAGGTGGTATGTCATTGTGGCTTTGATTTGGATTTCTCTGATGCCAAGTTATATGGAGCATTTTTTCCATGTGTCTGCTGGCCATTTGTATGTCTTCTTTGAAGAAATGTCTGCTCATGTCTTCTGCCCATTCCTTGACTGGATTATTTGTTTTTTTGGGTGTTGAGTTTGGTTAAATTCTTTATAGATCTCAGATACCAGCCTTTTATCTGATGTGTCTCTTATAAATATCTTCTCCCATTCTGGAGGTTTCCTCTTAGTTTTGTTGACTGTTTCCTTTGCTGTGCAGAAGCTTCTTATCTTGCAGAAATCCCAATAGTTCAATTTTGCTTTTGTTTCCTTTGCCTTTGGAGACATGTCTAGCAAGAAATTGTTGTGGCTGAAATCACAGAGGTTGTGCCTGTGTTCTTCTCTAGGATTTTGATGGATTCCTGTCTCACATTGAGGTCTTTCATCCATTTTGAGTTTATCTTTGTGTATGGAGAAAGAGAATCATTCAGTTTTATTTTTCTGCATGTGACTGTCCAGTTTTCCCCAAAGCATTTATTGAAGAGACTGTCCTTTTTCCATTGGATATTCTTTCCTTGATTTGTTGAATTCCTTGGTTGAAGATGAGTTGACCATAGAGGTGAAGGTCCATTTTTAGGTTTTCTGTTCTGTTCCGTTGATCTATATGTCTGCTTTTGTGCTAATACCATTCTGTCTTGATGATTACAGCTTTGTACTAGAGCTTGAAGTCTGGAAATGAGATGCCACCAGCTTTGCTTTTCTTTTTCAACATTTTTCTGGTCCCATATAAATTTAGGATTATTTCTTCCAGCTCTGTGGAAAATGTCCATAGTATTTTTTTAAGTTGTTTTTTTTTTTAATTTAAGATTTTGTTTATATATTTGACAGACAGAGATCACAAGTAGGCAGAGAGGCAGGCAGAGAGAGGCAGGGAAGCAGGCTCCTTGCCAAACAGAGAGCCCGACGAGGGGCTGGATCCCAGGACCCTGGGATCCTGACCTGAGCTGGATCAGGTCACTCAGGTGCCCCGTCCATAGTATTTTGATAGAGATTGCATTAAGTGTGTGGATTGTTTGGGGTAGCATAGATATTTTCACAATATTTATTCTTCCAATCCATGAACATGAAATGTTTTTCCATTTCTTTGTGTCTTACTAAATTTCTTTCATAAGTGTTCTGTAGTTTTTAGAGTACAGATCCTTTACTTCTTTGGTTAGGTTTATTCCTAGGTATCTTACAGTTTTGGGTGCAGTTGTAAATGGGATCAATATCTCTTCTGTCTCATTGTTAGTGTATAGAAATGCAACTGATTTCTGTGCATTGATTCTATATCCTGCCACTTTGTTGAATTCCTGTATGAGTTCTAACAGTTTTGGGGTAGAGTCTTTTGGATTTTCCACATAAAGTATCATATCATCTGCAAAGAGTGGGAGTTTGACTTCTTCTTTGCCGATTTGGATGCCTTTTATTTCTTTTTGTTGTCTGACTGCTGAGCCTAGGACTTCTAGTACTATGTTGAATAGCAGTAGTGATAGTGGACATCCCTGCCATGTTCCTGATCTTAGGGGGAAAGCTCTTAGTTTTCCCCCATTGAGAATATTTGCTGTGGGCTTTTTGTGGATAGTTTTTATGATATTGAGGTGTGTTTCCACTCTCTCTCCACTGTGGAGAGTTGTTTTGTTTTGTTTTGTTTTTTTAGATTTTATTTATTTATTTCACAGACAGAGATCACAAGTAGGCAGAGAGGCAGGCAGAGAGAGGAGGAAGCAGGCTTCCTGCTAAGCAGAGAGCCCTGCTAAGCAGAGAGCCCCAGCCCACAACCCTGGGATCATGACCTGAGCTGAAGGCAGAGGCTTTAACCCACTAAGCCACCCAGGCACCCCCACAGTGGAGAGTTTTAATCAAGAAAGGATGCTGTACTTTGTCAAATGCTTTTTCTGCATTAATTGAGAAGATCATATGGTTTTACCCTTTCTTTTATTAATGTGCTCTATTACATTGATTGATTTACGAATGTTGAACCACCCTTGCAGCCCAGGAATAAATCCCACTTGGTCCTGGTGAATAAGCCTTTTAATGTACTGTTGGATCCTATTGGCTGGTATCTTGGTGAGAATTTTGGCATCCATGTTCATCAGGGATATTGGTCTGTAATTCTCCTTTTTTAATGGGGTCTTTGTCTGGTTTGGGGATCAATAATGCTGGCCTCATTGAATGAGTTTGGCAGTTTTCTTTCCATTTCTGTTTTTTAGCAGTGCTGTTCTAATCAAGATTTTTCCAAATAATTTTGTTCTGTAATAGACACTGTTTGAAGGTTAAAAAGTATGATTATATCCAAAATGTCCACAATTTGATTATATTCTTCTCAAAAAAGTAAATTAGAATAAATGAAAAAAGTCATGAACTATGAAAATATTTTCCATACGCCTTCAAAGTTAATTTTTTCTAAATCAGGCAAAATTGTGAAAATTAAAAGAGAAAATTCAAATTATTAATAATGCACATCAACGCTTAAAAATACAGTTATTTAAATTAAAAAGTTGTAATTTAATTTTAATTACATTTTGAAAATGCAATTACCTCTTATTAAATAGTTTTATGTTAATTACACTGTTTACAATTCTAGTGTTCAATCACCTAATTGACAAGGGAAGTGCCAGCAGCATGCTGTGGGAATTCAGCAGTAATAGGAGTTGTTTAATATGGCAGAATCTTCCTTAGGCCACCAGTTTGGAATACTGCCCTAATTCCCAAGTACCTCTGGAACTCTGAATTGAAGTGAGTAAATGGACTCAGCTCTGGGGAAAGGATACTTTGTAATGCAGGAACCTGCTGCTTTCATACTGTCTGAGAGAAAGGATTTGATGAGTTAATTAATTTGCCTTTCCTTTTGCCTAAGCACTTTTGCTTCTCAAATCCCATCCTCCCTCTGAAGCAGCCTGTCTCTAACACCAGCAGCAGGAAGCCACAGGCCTTCACAGCTTTGGGACATAATTGCCTTTTTAGAGGGACTAGGGCAGGAGAGGTGGAGAGAGCTGTTTCTTTGGCCTGAACAGTATCAATCAGGAGAGTGGAGCTTTGGGGTCACAGGTTGCCATGTGTGAGTGATGGATTCTGAGTGCCTCAGTGCCTCTGCAACCTTAAATTTAGTTATATGTTTTTATCACTCAGGTCCCTCAGAGGCATGGAACCTGGAGCAGGTCCCTCTCCGGCAGGTCCCCCTCTGGCCTGGCTGTAAGGGTAGTATTATGCATTTGGGCAGGTCATTTTTGTAAGCATTGCTCCTTTCCCTTAAGGAAAGGGAACATAACCTCCTCATGTACTTACCTCAGAGTGTTCTTGAGACAAGTAAGTGTGTTCATCTGCTTTTTATTTTTTTAATTTTTTTAAAAGATTTTATTTATTTACTTGACAGAGATCACAAGTAGGCAGAGAGGCAGGCCGAGAGAGAGGGGGAGGCAGGCTCCCTGCTGAGCAGAGAGCCCGATGCGGGGCTCGATCCCAGGACCCTGGGATCATGACCTGAGCTGAAGGCAGAGGCTTTAACCCACTGAGCCACCCAGGTATCCCTTGCCTGCTTTTTAAAAGAATATATTTATAATTTTGGTAAAAAGCTTGGTGTCGAAGGAGCATGGACCTTTGCAGAAGTAGTTTATTGTTTGCTTTCTTTCTTGGGTCTATATGGTTTTTTTGTTTTGTTTTTTGTTTTACTAATTTTTTTATAAAGATTTTTATTTATTTATTCGACAGACAGATCACAGGTAGGCAGAGAGGCAGGGGGAAGCAGGCTCCCTGCTGTGCAGAGGACCTGATGTGGGACTTGATCCCAGGACCCTGAGATCATGATCTGAGCCGAAGGCAGAGGCTTAACCCACTGAGCCACCCAGGCACCCCTTGGGTCCATATGTTAACAAAGGTATTGAAGCGAATAAAGAAGACACTTATCAATTGGTATCAAATGGCAATCAGCTGGTAGTTGCTATTAAAACAAGCTTTCATGCTTTGGATTCTGGAAGGGTTTTATTCTTTGCCCTACTAATATTCTAAAGCACATTAAAAATTCTAATATCTGTACAAATAGAATGGAGATCTCATTTATCCCATAAAGTCAAAGCATATATGTTCATTTGCACATGAGGACAACATTACCAGTTCAAGCTTTCTTTGTTTTTAAAAAGATTTTATTTATTTATTTGAAAAAGAGTGTGTGTTTGTGTGTGTGTGTCTAAGAACAGGAGGGAGGGGCAGAGGGAGAGGGAGAAGCAGACTCCCCACTGAGCAGGGAGCCCAATTGGTCCTGGGACTAGATCCTGGGACTCAGGGATCATGACTGGAGCCGAAGGCAGATGCTTAAGCAACTGAAACACCCAGGCAGCCCACCAGTTCAATCTTCAGTGGGACAACTCATTGAAATCTTGCCTTCTCATTTTTTCTTTTTTTTCTTTTTTTTTTTTTTAAAGATTTTATTTATTTATTTATTTGTCAGAGAGAGAGTGAGTAAGCACAGGCAGACAGAGTGGCAGGCAGAGGCAGAGGGAGAAGAGAAGCAGGCTCCCTGCCGAGCAAGGAGCCCGACGTGGGACTCGATCCCAGGATGCTGGGATCATGACCTGAGCTGAAGGCAGCCACTTAACCAACTGAGCCACCCAGGTGTCCCTCATTTTTTCTTTTTTAATCTTGCTCATTTTTTTTCTAATAATACTCATCAGGTTTTGAGAAGACATTTAGTGCCAATCTTTGGGTTGACTTTTTTACATGTAACATTTCATTAAGTCCTCCTAATAGCCAGGTTCTATTACTGTGATCCCCATTCTGTAATCAGGAAACAGAGACTAATGATTTGCTCAGGATCACATCGGTAGTAACTGAAAGGACTGGAAATAAAATTAGCCTGATCTGAAAGCCCACGCTGTAAATGATTTCGTTGTACTGTCCCCTAGAGAGGCTGTGGGAGATGTCAACCCAGGTTCCAGGATTCCACTTGGATTAGAGTAGTCGTCCTGATAGCTCTGGCAACAGGAACCCGTACGGGAGAGTCCATGTGACCCAGAAATCTGAGCGGAAAGCATTCTCACTTGGCATGCAGGTGCCCTGTCATGTTGAGATAGATAGAGTACTGATGCTAGGGTCCCGGTCCAGGACATTGTATAACTTTGATGTGAATGAAAATATCAGTGTGCCGTTTTGGGCACAGCTGTGTAATCAAAGCCACACAGCCTAGATGGATTTCAGCTAATTGGTTCAACAAAAACTTACAGCTGGAATGGGACGGAATGGAGCCGTCTGCCAGTGCGCATGCAGACGAGCCTCAGTCACGTTCCCTGGCCGTCACCGGAACAAATGCCCTACTTTGTAAAAAGGCTCGGAGTGGTGGCCCATAAATAGCTGAGCTGTTTAACATTTGCAGACATTCATGGTAATATATCTGCTGTCAATACGCTGCACACACATTAGGGGGGATTGTGACAGTCTTGCTGACACACTATTGATTCATGGCAGAGGCTGTTTATCTGTGACAAGATAACATCAGTTGATATTGACGAATCATCTGAAAATACTCACCTACTTGCACTCTATCAAGTTGAATGAAATATGCAGTAAACTGACTGCTTGCAGTCAGAATGGATCCGCAGGGAGAGAGTTTCTGTATGCTATGAGATATTCTTTCTAAATCCACAGCTCGGGTATAGTGATGTTAAAGGAATAGCTTTCTCCCTGTAAGGCCAAGGGCTGAAAACCAACTGTGTTAATAACTCAAGTGAACTGTGAACGAATTCAAGGTGGGGCTCGTGTATGCAATTCTGCCCTGCCTGTTGACCTAAAAAAATGAGTGTGAGAAGCTGCCTAGTGTGTCATGCTGAATCAGTGAAAGATTCTCACTTATTAGGGAGATGAAAGTGTGCTGTTGTTATTTTCAAAAAGCCACTACCGAGACGGAGATTTCTAATTAAACTATAGTTTATGAGCACATACAGAATTCCTCACTTGGGGCCAGAAGTCAACCAAGATTTTTAAATTGTGGCACACAGTCTAGCTAGAGTGTTCCATATAAATTAACTGGAAAAAATCACCATGGGTGTCTAAATGCTGTTTCAAAAAATGTACTGACCTACCTGACCAAGATTTTTTTTAAAGATTTTGTTTATTTATTTGAGCGCGAGAGAGAGATATCACAAGTAGGCAGAGAAACAGAGAGATCGAGGGGGAAGCAGGCTCCCCACTGAGCAGAGAGTCCGATGCGGGGCTCAATCCTAGGACCCTAAGATCATGACCTGAGCTGCAGACGGAGGCTTAACCCACTGAGCCACCCAGGAACTCCCCAACCAAGATTTTTAAAGGTGTAAGTGAGGGCAAGAGACCAGTCTCTGACCTCATGGAGCTTGTATTCTAGTTTGGGAAGGAGACAAAAAGAGTAAATATAAAATAAAGTAGGTAGATATTAAAATAACTTTAAGTTATACTAAGTAACATGTCAGAGAAATAAAGATAGTTTGAAATCATTTCTGCCATATCAGGAAAGTCCTGCATGGTAACAGTGAATTGTGTTGGGCATATCTGGGAATTTCCCAAGTCCTCCGTGGGCACCCACCCAGGGTGACATAGGTTAGGGAGAGGAGTTTGCACTTACTCAGTAACTACTTTGAGCAAGCCTCGTAGTAGGCACTCTTGTGTATAGTAAGGATTGTAACTAGCAGGTTGGTGGGAATAGTTGCAGATTTGAAGTCAGATTATCTTCACTATGAACTTGATCTCTTCTATATCCTACAACTGTGGCCCTGAGAAAACCAAATTTTTTGACCCTCAGTGTCTTCATTCATAAGGTAGAGATAGTACCTTGTTGGATTGTCATCAGGACTTAAACAAAAAAATAAAATATGTGGCATGTAATAGAAAATCAGTCAGTTCACTGAGTCTTCATAATCTTCTTGAGATGGAGATTAAGTACCACTGTACTAAGTCACAGCCTATCAAAGGCTGTGTGATATCCTTAAAATGCTTAGTGTTTTCAAAAGTTTGAATGAATGAGGCTTTGGGTCCTCATCTTACTGAGTAGATCTTGACTCTTTTTGTGCCCTTTAATGCTATGCTCTAGCATCTACAATGTATTTCTACTAAGTGCTCCTACTACTGTCCCCACCTCTGCTGTCATGGCCTCCACCCTGGCTACCTCAAGCATCTTACCCTTGTTGAACCCTCACAAGATGCCAGGCACAACGTTAAGCCCTGGAATATATTGTCTCCTCTGATTCTCACCGCAGCCCCAAGGGATGAAGTTACAAGGTCTTCTTTTGTAGGTGAGAAAATGGAGGCATGCTGTAGGTTAAGAAATTAAGTCAACTTCAAGCAGCTGATAAGGAGTGGAATTGGATCCCAACTCAGATAGTCTAGCCCCCCCCAAATTCCTCACTTGGTGTGTGCACAGTGTAAAACCCAAAGGAGTTTTCTAAGGCATTCTGTAGTCCTTAACTGAGTTGTTAAGGCACCAACAGGAGCCATAGGCAGGCTGGTTACTGTGATCCTCACTAGGCTGGAATCAGCTAGACCACCTAGCTGCCTGCTTGGCAGTATCCCAGGCTGCTCTTTCCCCTCAGGGGCAACTCAGGCCCGGGAACACTGGGCTCAACAGGTGCTAACTGATAGTGTTAGGATAAGAAAAAAGCAGAAGGAAGATGCGTCAGTGAGGCAAGGACTTGGAAGTAACATGTTCCATTAAAAAGCTTTCTCATGAGGGGGTGGTTGGGTGGCTCAGTGGGTTAAGCCTCTGCCTTCGACTCAGGTCATGATTCCAGGGTCCTGGGATCGAGTCCCGCGTTGGGCTCTCTGCTCAGCAGGGAGCCTGCTTTCCTCTCTCTCTCTGCCTGCCTGCCTCTCTGCCTACTTGTGATCTCTCTCTGTCAAATAAATAAATAAAATCTTAAAAAAAAATTACATTTAAAAAGCTTTCTCATGAGGGGGTGGTTGGGTGGCTCAGTGGGTTAAGCCTCTGCCTTCGACTCAGGTCATGATTCCAGAGTCTTGGGATCGAGCCCCACATCGGGCTCTCTGCTCTGCGGGGAGCCTGCTTCCTTCTCTTTCTCTGCCTGCCTTTCTGCCTACTTGTAAGCTCTGTCTGTCAAATAAATAAATAAAATCTTCAAAAAAAAAAAAAGCTTTCTCATGAGTTATTAATGAAAGTCAAGAACTGGTATTTCCTTATTTGATCCTGTCCCCTGTTAAGGATTGATTGAGTTCATACATTTGCCAATTTACTGAAAATAACCTGAAGTGTCATTAGGTGAATTTCCATGGAGTCCAATTTCAACCTGCCCTATCTTTTTGTTTATAGCCACTATTTTCTGGGCTACTGCAGGGAACATTCTTTCTCTCCAATAGATGTAATAGAAGAGGAAGATGTTTTACTGAATTTATAGGAATCCTTTTCCCTAGCTTGTCTCAACTTAGCTCAGTTGCCTATTGTTTTTTATGGTTATTTTGTGTATGATGTTAGAGGTGTGGCTGTATGTCTTAGGAATCAATTCCTTTTTCAGTGATAAGCCTGTAAAACCTTTGGGGGCTGCCTCTGAAGTGGGACTATTTTATAGGTGAAAAAAAAATGTTACCTTGTAATAAATTCCTTCTGGAATTTTGACAATAAAATTTGTAGTGGATAAGATCTAAGGCCAAGGTCACACAGAATCCCAGGTTAGACCAGGATTTCCTTTAATGGGACGTTGTTATATTAGGGATGGGTGTATTGGAGAATAAACTAACTGAAGTGACCTTGAAGTTAATTACTCATTGCAACTAAGAAAAGTGTTTCTAGTTACATCGTTTATACCTTTAAAGCCAGCTGGCTTCTGCTTGGGTTTTGGTAGGACAGTCACAAAATGATACAATATGTTTTGCCTGCTTTTAATTAAATCATGATTTCCAGAAATAACTAAGTAGTCCATTGTAGCAGCTTTCCAAATTGGAATTTTAAGTCAGTGGGTTTCCCAGGGTGACCTGTCCACACAATCCTTAGACATTCAGGAAGCCAGGATTTGGTGGTCGTATTTTCTCATTTTATACACAATGAAGAAAAGACCTAGTAACTCATGAAAAATTTATGTATATTAAGTGGTGGTCCTAGGATTTACATTAAGATTTTTCAGACTCTAAAATTTAATTTTTTTAACCCATCATAGTATTCTGACTTCCCATGACCCAAATTAAGAATTCAGATGTTTCTACTATTCTATTTAATTTGTGTATTGAATTGTAGTTTTTGAGGGGCTCCTGGCTGGCTCAGTTGGTGGAACATGTGACTCTTGATCTTGGGGTCATGAGTTCCAGCCCCACGTTGGGTATAGAGATTACTTAATAAATACATAAACGTAAACAAAGAAAAAGAAATGTGCTTTTTTGAACCTTAAATGTCTCCTGGTCTCTCAGATATTACAAGCTTTTATTTAAAATTCCATTCATTTTATTTGCCAAATATTTATAAAATATTTGCTTATGTCTGCAGATACAGAGTTAAGACATGGTAGTTGCAATCAAGAATCCTATAGGCCGCTGATGTATATCCTGTTACAAGTTCTGTATGTCAAAGTTTTCATCATTATATTTTTAACAGAATGCTGCAATGTTTATTCTGTTTTTTATTTCACTGTTGATATATGAGTAATAGCCTTTTTATGTCTTACCTTCACAAGTCCCAGATCAGATATTTATTTATTTATATATTTATTTTTCCAGATCAGATATTTAAATGATAAAAAATACTGCTTCAGCACCATGGAGTTAAATGATCTTCATTTTTCTCTACATTTTATTTTATAATAGTTCTATCCTAAATCTTCATGAAAACTTTATTATTTTTCTGAGGGAATATTTGCATAGTTATTAGCATATAATCTAGCATAATAGTTGTCATGATTTTCACTGCAGCAGCTAATCTAAACGGAATGGATAACTGAAGTGGACTGAGCCAGACATTTAAGGAGGGACATTCTGAAAAGCAGAGAAAACAAGATATTGTTTGCAGAGATCCTTCCTCAATATGTTTATTATTGTAGAGCTCATGTGTTCAATCTTGTGTCTAAATATTCTTTTGTAGGGACTTTGTAAGCTGCAAAGCTATTTTTTCCCCCCAGTAGCTTTGAAAGTTAGACTTACCAGCATGGCATAGGATATTAATCAAAGCTGACAGCAGCTTGTAAATTTTAATTTTCAAATGATGCATCTTGGCTGATGCTTGAGTCTTTGATGACCCAGCTTAACAAGAGCATTTCTAAATACATAGGGAGAAATAGGGAAAGGGTGTAGAATTTGTAGTCAAAGACGCTTGGAGGCAAATCTCTGTTGTTGGGATTTGGTGCTCTGACAGACAGCTTGCTAGTAAGTGTCTCTGAGTTTGTGTCTCAGTTTTCTCACTTGTAAAGTCGAGAAATAGCAAGGCAGTAGCTGTCTTCTGGGTTGGTTACATCTTTGTTGAGAGGAGGCTGTGGTCAGGATTTTTACAGCTAATTTGTGAGATTAGGCACATCTCCATTTTTCAAAAATTTCAGCTACTCAGGCTGTAATTTCCAGAAGCTAGTTTAGCGCCTACCAAATGACTGGAACCTCTGCAGATGGGAGCTGTTATTATGATTAAAAACAGAGAAGTTCCAGCGCAGGACCTTAAACCCTAGAACACCACACATGACATGAATTGCTCCGGTATAGGTTGGCTTTATGCAATGGGTGCAAGAATTCTATCTCCATCTGTTTTCTATTTGGATTATTCTATATGTACCTGGCCAGACATACTTAACAAAAGGAGTCAGTCCTGACGAAGATGAGTGAGGGTACAGCACTGCTGAAATCAAAATATTTGCAGATACAGGCAAGTGTTTTATTGAGCTCTATCCTCGTTGCTTCCTCTTAGTTTTCATATTTCCTCCGACAACACCTGTGCCTGACTGAAGAGGTAATATAGTTTGTTATGTTTGTCTTCCTAAAAAATAGTGTTTTGGCCTTGATGTTTTTAAAGAGAAAGAAAATCACCAAAAATGTGTGCTAGGGGTCACAACTGCCAGGTGAGGTGTTTTCTTGGGACCCAGGAGAACCTGACTCAAGGATAGCTCTTTATGATTTGGACCCAGGAAAGATGAGAGGGCAGTGGTCTAGGAAATGTAGTAGCATCAGAAAAACTGGCTTCAGAGTCGTGGAAATGGTTGTGAATGGGAGAGAATGCAGGCCTTCTGCAGCTGATGAGTAAATCTTCTCCCATGGCCTTTGCCTACCAGCACCCATCAAGCTCCAGTACTCTGAGGAACTTCTGTGATGTGCAGCAGAATACTCTGTAAGAGCATTAGGCATGGTGGTTCAGTTGGTTAGCTTTTGCCTTCGGCTCAGGTCAAGAGGCCAGGGTCATGGGATTGAGTCTCACATTGGACTCTCTGCTTAATGGGGAGTCTGCTTCTTCCTTTCCCTCTTTCTCTGCACTTTCCCTCTCTCTTTCTCTCAAATAAATAAATGATATCTTTTTAAAAAAAGAGTATTAGGCACTACGAATGCAGGCATGAGACCTTCACAAATGCTTTGGGTAAAAGAAACTTGATTTAGTTGAACAGAATCATTTTTGCTAGCTCCCCTACAAGACATGGGATTTCAACTCCTATCATTTCAGTAAGGATTAGTTGTAAGATGCAGTTCACTAATGGCATCTCACTTGTACATTTTATATCCTTATTTACCAATATATGGCTCTTACCCTTTGGTTTATGGAAAATGTTAGGGAGCTTTGTGTATAGCTAGGTGTCAATGGGAGAAAACTACTATAAATGCTTTCCTCATTTTTTTTCCCCTTCTTAGTAAAATAAAGAAGAATTCTAACAAGTCCTAACATTGCCTTACATAGAGATATGGCACACAATGGTGGACTGTTCTGGAGCCCAGCCATAAGGCTCTATATTAGAATCCAGGCTCTACTGCTTCTTAATTCTGCGTATGTTACAGCTTACTTATGGACAAAGAATCATTGTACGTATCAGAGAACATAATGAATACCTTACTCAGTGGGTGGATCTGGGGAACAAAGGGTCCAAAAGGGATTGGAAAAAAGTCCCTGGCACAGGTGAATCTGTGTGGGGCAGGTGGGTAAGTTGGAGCCTGCAGGAAGCTAGGCATGTCCAGCCACTAGAGAGGATGTCAGGGGGCTGGTGTAGAAGTCTATGAAAGATTGGTGGCACTGTGGCCATTGCTTCAGGAGAAGGAAATGGACTCAGCCTGGAAAAAAGTAAGAACAAACAGTAACCCTCTGCATCTCTCTCAAACCCAACTAAAATGCCTGGTGATTTAGTGTTGCCATGATTATAGCTGATGCTTCTTGTCCGCCAACCAGAACCTGAAGTCACACGTAGAAGGGAATTGTAGGAATTGTAGTTCCAAGATAGCTAAGTCAACACAGTACACAGGCGGTATTCTGTGTGACTTTAGGTAATTCTTTAAACTTTCTGAGCATTTTTTCTCATCTGTACAGGAAATACAATAATAGTACTTACTCTGGAATGTTATTTTAGGATTAAATGATGTGCTTTATCTTATACAGTGCCTGGCATGTGCTGGGAGCTCAGAATATCAGTTTTTTTTTTCTCCAAATCTATATTCTCTTGTCACGGACTGCATATGCCCTCTCACGCCTGCTCCATCAACTGCTGTTTGCCTTTGCCCTTGAAGTTTTTTCTTTCTTTCTTTCTTTCTTTTTGAGATTGTATCAGCCTGCATTTATCTATCTATCTATCTACCTATTTATTTACCAGAGAGAGAGACACACACACACACACACACACACAGAGGACGAGCAGGGGGTGGCAACAGGCAGAGGGAGAGGCAGGCTCCCCAATGAGCAGGGAACCCCACAGTGGGGCTCGATCCCAGGATGCTGCGATCATGACCTGAGCTGACGGCAGTCGCTTAACCTACTGAGTCACTCAGGCGTCCCTGTGCCCGCTTTTATTAAGCAAACAGTCAGGATAGGATATTCTGCTCTCTGAGGCTATTCTAGAGAGGGTTGGCTCTGGATTCAGGAAGAGTAAATAAAAAAGATATTTCTCAATCAAAAGATAATCAAAGAGATAGCTTCTACTCTGCCCTGTAGGGGTTATTAGATGATGATACCTGTTCTCTAGGTGGCAGCTGAAGTCACCGGGAAGAACAATATTCTGATCTTTCAACTGTATCTGTGCTCTGTGTAAAAGCATGATTGTTCAAATGATACAGTCTGCTCAAGACAGCACCCTGTCATGACCAGTCCACATAAGATGAGTACTTTCCTGCTCTTCTGGAGTATGTTCATGCTGCTAACGATCTTTCTTCCCTACTGTGCCCAGTCTGGGGAGGGTGTTAGGTCACTGCTCTTTGCAGCTGATTCTAATTTTAGCTGATTTGGGTAGACCAAGAAGCCCAGCTCACCAGGGATGGCTTATTTCAGATGCTCCTCTTTTAATAGGTGAACTTTTCTACTACTGGCAAGTAATGCTCCCACAGAGATAAATCTACTGCTAGCACTAACCTTTCCACAGGTCGGAACACTGGGGTGGGTGTCAACCCTCCATTGCCTGGATCTCCCAATGCCACGGTCCCGTGGCTGTCCTATGCAGGCTGGATTGTCTTAGACACTGATTGCGGTAGACATCTGAAAGGGCAGCAAAACTTCATTGGTCAAAATAAGTTTCAAGGTGTAGAAATGGAAAAACTGGAATCTAAGGACCCAAGAGCAGCAGTGGAGTAAAAGTAAGGAGGAGTTGGGAGCTATTAATCAGATCCAGTGTTCTTTGGTTTGCCAGGAAAGATGCAGTGTGTAGGTAGACCATGAGCCAGGGAAGCCTAGAATTGGCCCTTTTCACATTAATTCTACTCCTAGTTTTCTTTTTTTTTTTTTTTTAAGATTTTATTTATTTATTTGACAGAGATTACAAGTAGGCAAGAGAGGCAGGCAGGGAGAGAGAGGAGGAAGCAGGCTCTCCGCGGAGCAGAGAGCCCGATGTGGGGCTCGATCCCACGACCCTGGGATCATGACCTGAGCCGAAAGCAGAGGCTTTAACCCACTGAGCCACCCAGGCGCCCCTCAACTCCTAGTTTTCATTTACACACCACAGCTGGAAGAGACACATGAAGGCCTCTCTTAAGATTTACATAACTGTTCATTTTCTCTTAGAAGTCTTCTTGACCATCATACCTTGTCACATTTCCAGTCTCCGTTCCTTTCCCCACCTCCCCAATCTGAGTTGGTAGAATTCTAACTTACTTTATGTGACAGTTAATTTTACGTGTCAACTTGAGTGAGCTAAAGGATACCCCGATAGCTGGTAAAACATTATTTCTGGCTGTATCTGTGGAACTGTTTCTGGAAGAGAGTCACTTTTGAATTTGTGAACTGAGTAAAAGCAGATGACCCTACCCAACATGAGTTGGATGAGTGGCTCCATCCAATCCTTTGAGAGTGCAGATAAAACAAAGAAGTAGAGGAAGGACACATTATTTCTCTCTGCTTAAGCCGGTGACTTTCCTGGTTGTCCAGCTTGCAGATAGAGATCATGGGGCTTCTTGGTGTCCATAATTGTATAAGCCAGTCTCTTTAATAAATCTTCTTTTATATGTATCTATGTATATCTTATTGGTTCTGTTTTTCTGAAGAACCCAAATACAGTTTGTAGTTGTTCAGTTCTTGTATATGGATCACACTCTATCTTTACAGGCCTGCTTTTATTGTTCCACACAACTTAAATCTTTGCTGTAATCTACTTGGGTGCAAAGACTATCGCTCTATAGGTCAAATGCACTGTAATTGGCTGCAGTGGAAGGACTAGACCATCCTTCCATATCATGTATTATCATTTACTCCAGTGCAACAACTGTGTGTCTATTGTATGCACAAATTTAGACTCCAAGAACCTGGAGCCTAAAAATTTTAATCAAACTGTTATCACTTGGCATGCCAAGGGACAACTTCATAAATAAAAGATTCAAAATCCGAATGCAGAATTACAGAAGGTAACGCAGTAATACAAAAAAAAAAAAAAAACCAATGCATTTGATAATTAGATTCTTTACTTGCCTGTATGCAGAAGAATCTGTTCTTTCACTAGATCTTTCAGTTTAATGGGCTTAAAGTAGCATCTGTGATTACTAACAATCAGCCCTGCATTGTTTAATCTGAAACTTTGGTTCTCATCTATTTGATTAAATGCATAGAACTAGTAAAGATGTTAAAATGAAGGTGGTGTGTTTACCTACTACCCAACATGTAGATGAAAAGTAAAAAGTCTCTATCAATCAATTAGATGTTTCTGAAACCAGCTGTACACATAATGCCAAGTAGCTGAACATTTGGAAACATCTGGCTAATTGACAGAATCTTCTTTTAAGCATCTAGATGTTTGATATCACATTGACTTGATGAGCACAGAAGCTGCTTTCAAGATTTGGGGCTTGGAAATAATCCTCACTTAATAGAACTAACGCTGTGAATGGATATGATCTATATGAAAATGTAAAAAGTTTTGGAATTAAGACAGAACTTGTCCTTTAGTCAAAATCAGGTTTTAGGTTCCTTAAAATATTTCTTGGGGGCGCCTGGGTGCATCAGTAGGTTAAGCCTCTGCCTTTGGCTCAGGTCATGATCTCAGGGTCCTGGGATCGAGCCCCACATCGGGCTCTCTGCTCAGCAGGGAGCCTACTCCTCCCCTCCCCCCGTCTCTGTCTGCCTCTCTGCCCACTTGTGATCTTTCTCTCTCTGTCAAACAAATAGATATCTTTAAAAAATGTTTAAAATCTTTCTAGGAAAATGGAAGATTTGTCTTACGGAAACCTGACTAGGTTGCCCTTGGATATGGCAGTGACTTTAGAGATAACACTTACCATTAAAAGTTCTGCTCACAAAAGACAATCTCAAGAGAACGAGAGGGCAAGCCACAGACTGGGAGAAAATACTTGGAAAAGATATATCTAATAAAGGACTGCTATCTGAAATATATGACCAGATCTAAAAACCCAACAGGAAGAAAACAAACAACTTACTTACATAAAAACAGGGCCAAAGACCTGAGCAGATATCGCACCAAAGAAGACACGCAGATGGCAAATAAACATATGAGACGTTGTTTAAAGATTTTCGCATCATCAGAGAATTACAAATGAAAACAGTGAGATACTGCTGCACACCTGTGAGAGTGGCCCAGACCTGCAACCCGGATCCCGCTCTCTGCTGGCAAGGACAACAAAGGAAAAAAATGACCTTGCAAACTTTGTTCCTTCTTTCTTAGTCCACCGCTGTCATCAGTTAAGGAGGGAACTCTGCCAGGGGAACTCTTCACAGAGAGAATGCATGACTCCGGAAGAGTTACATAACTGTCAGTTAATGAGGTACAAAACTGATGTGCCTTGGCTTCCAAAGTTGTCCTCCTCCTCTGCTGTCAGGAGGCAGCTCGGTTCTTTGAGGCTTCAAGGCTCCAAGCATCCCCATCCTCTTTAATTTCTTCCTCTTTGCCTTCAGTTTCCAGTCAGTGGGTAAGCGCTTTCTCTTGAGTCAACTTGCAGGTGTATTTCTTACCTTTTTCCTCTGCTCCCGAGATAGAAGTTCAGATCATACCCTCTTTTTTCTCCAGAGTAAGTATTCAAGTTCTTTTTTTTTTTTTTTTTAAGATTTTATTTATTTATTTGACAGACAGAGATCACAAGTAGGCAGAGAGGCAGACAGAGAGAGAGGAGGAAGCAGGCTCCCCGCCGAGCAGAGAGCCCGATGCGGGGCTTGATCCCAGGACCCTGGGATCATGACCTGACCTGAAGGCAGAGGCTTTAACCCACTGAGCCACCCAGGCGCCCCTCAAGTTCTTTTTAATTATAAGATCCATTCATGTTTTTTGGGGTATCAAATTCAAACCAAAAAAGTGAGTAAGATAAAAATGGAAGGTTTCCTTTCCTCTAAAGTTCCTGCCCAACTGTTGTTAACTGTGACAGTGTTTTGTTTTTTTTTTTCTGATTTCCTTATGCTTTATTTGTGTAGTATTTATATTACCTCAATTTTTCAATGTCATATACTCATATCAATATATGCATCATGATCATGAATTAGGTAGTATTGATTGAGGAATTGCTATGAGCCAGCAGTGAGTTCTGCATTTCACGTAAATTTCCTCAAGCAGTCCCTGTTGTACTACTATCTGGTAAGTGACTAAACCAAAATTCTAACCTTGCCTGCCAAACTCCTGAGCCTCAACGTTTACTCTTACTGTGCCCCAAAAGTATTCGTTTTTTAAGAAAATAAAATCATGATGACATTATACTTGTACGCAATTTCCCTCTTTTTACTTTACAATGTGTTAGAGATAGTGAGCCTTGTATCAAAGTACCTCAGTCTTTTTAATAGCCATATATAGTACTGTGTTGCATGAATGAATAATTATTTAGTTAAAATATCCCCTATTGGGACACCTGGGTGGCTCAGTCAGTTAAGTGGCTGCCTTTGGCTCAGGTCATGATCCCAGGGTCCTGGGATCGAGCCCCATGTTGGGCTCCCTGGTCAGTGGAGAGCCTGTTTCTCCCTCTCCCTCTGCCTGCCTCCCTGCTTACTTGTGTTCTGTCAAATAAATAAATAAAATCTTAAAAAAATGAAAAATATATCCCTTATTAATTGACATTTCAGTGATTTCCTCTTTTTTCCTTATTATGAAAAAATGCTATAAATATTTTTGTATACTTGGGTTGTGTTTGTGTTGGATAAGTGCATAAGAAGTAAAATTACAACAAATTCTGTTTTCTGTTCTTTCATATCTGTATTTCTCATTCCTTCCAGGTTTGTCACATGGAGCGTGGTTCTGATTCCACTTCTTTGCTGCTCTGGGCTCCGTGGACTTTTGGATAACGTATAAACACCTTGCCTCTTCTGGCTACCAGAATCTCATGTTTTATTTATTTATTTATTTTTTAAAAATCTTTGGATGCAAGCATGTGTGCGCATACGAGAGAGGAGAGGGATGGGGCAGAGGGAGACGCTGACTCCTTGCTTAGCAGGGAGCCGAGTCAGAACTCCATCCCAGGACCCTGGTATCATGTCCTGAGCTGAAAACAGGTGCTTAACTCCCTGAGCCACCCAGGGGCCCCAGAATTTCATATGCTTTTAACCCAAACTCATCATACTCAATCCTTTTTCACCCACTTGGTGCTCTAATATTAAGTATGCCCATTACTGCCTTAGCCTGGAATTAGCTTCTCCTCCAAATTTTTGAGTATGGTTCCTATTTACCACCAATTACTCCTTCCTTTACATATGTCCCCAGCTAGAAATTATAGCTGCATAGTTTCAGATTCCTAAAGCATTAGGTCTATATCTCTGTTTGCACTGCTATCGGGTTCTACCTTGAAAAAAAATTTAAGTAAGCTTTACGCCCAATGTGGAGCTTGAACTCAGGACACTGAGATCAAGTGTCTCATGCTCTATTCACTGAGCTAGCCAGGCAGCCCTGTCAGGTCCTGCTTTGTAGTAGTGCTGATCTATAATACATCCTTCACCATTCTTTGGAAGTTCTAAAAAAGAAAAGGAAAAAAAAAAGAGGAAAGAAAATTCTTTGGGTGTGTTCCATGTCTAATATCTTGTATTTCCCGTGGTATCTCGTATTGGCTTGTTAATTAAGTAGTTATTTCATCAACTAATTTGAATTTAAATATGAAGACTACTATTTTCTCTACCTTATTTCTTTACATACATACTAATGATATGGAGCCATTTGAACATGATAATTTGCACTGCATACCTTTCTATGAAATAAACATTCACCTTTAAAGGAGGTCTTACTCCCCATTCATAGTTGGTATGCTAAAACTTCTAAAAACTGGAACGTTTTGCCTGATGATATCACAAGGGGCTTTCACATCGGTTTTTATACAGAATGGCACAGTTTGTAATCCTGATCTTCGGCAGCCAGAACCATGTCTCTCTCCCCACGCTCCAGGAGATCAGACTGGGGATCAACACTTGATCTATGGACAGGCAACCTTGATGCCGGTCAGTATACAAGGGTCCGTTTCCTGAAATAAAAAATAAACCAGAAATGTTCTCCTTCAGAATTTGGAACTGGGAACTGTGAATCTGTGATGTTATTTGGAAAGCAAAAAATTCTGTGGGAGTGCATCAGTGCCCTGTGATATCAGGCTGCATAAAAGATGTATGAGGGAGTCATGTACAAGAAGCTGGTCCCTAAAGGCATTTGGTATTACAGGCTGTCAAACCTACCCTTGAAAATCCCTTAAAATGGTGTCACATTGGGACTAGCCTACTGTTTCTTGGTAAACTCAACAAAGTGTGCGTTTTCTATAGCTTTGGAACAGATTCCTGCACAGGAGAGCACCAGATGAAGGAATTGGCCTTCACTTCAGGGCCATGTTTTACTGAAAATACATACCTTTAAATGATAGAATTATACTTGGTACAGAAAGATCTTCGCAGTGTGTGAGTCACCTGGAAACTGAAGCTGACTGAGGGAACAGCAGTTTCAGGACACCCATCTTTTGCTCATTTCTCTGTGTGTGTGTGTGCAGCACTGAGAGATGAATATGCATAAGTTAAATCCACGCATATTTTGGCTCCAGGGGAGAGAACAGGGGAGAAATCCAGCAGAGGGAGGAAGTGGAGGAGTTTGGCAGGGGCATTGCCATGAGGTAGAGCTATGAAGCCCCTGAGGGGGACACGGGAGAGCAGGTGGTCTCTCAAACTGGCTTAAATTGAGAACAGTCCTGTCGTGGGCTGTACTCTGTGCCTATCCTTAAAGGCCCCTTCCTTGAGATGACCTGACAGACTCCCTTTATTACAACTAAATTATCCAGACTCATCAGTTAAAGGACAGAGGCGCTGCTTCTTGATTCCTCCTGAAATTTCTATCCATGAACATGCTTCTGGGTGATAAGAACAGAACAACAACTATGGAAAATGCTTACCACTATGTGCTCTCCAGAAAAATTATATATTGGCATTTCTGGAGTGATTATGTTTGCAAAGAGGTTAGAAGGTAGCACAATAAGAGGACAGACAATTAGTGTTTGCACAAAATAGTATTACCTTGCCCAATTTTGCTTGCTTGTTTGCTTTCTCTTTATCTCTTTCTTTTTTGTACATAGCATATCTAATGTGCTTTATAGGCACCCGAAGTTACCTTTCAAGGTAATTTGGACCAATTTCAGTATTTTCAGCCATAGATGAATCATATTTTGTGTCCCTCGTGCATATCACAGCAGAACAAGTTTCACTGTAAAATAAAATGCTTTATTTTTTTTTTTCCCATGGAAAGCAAATGAGTACTTTCAAATGGTCAGATGATAGTCAGCTTTGAAGAAATCCTGTTCCCTGCTCTTTGTGAGAAGCTTGTACAGTGAACCTTCTGGGATTTAATCAGCAAACAGTAGTGGAGAATTAGCTTAGAAAAATAACCCTCTCCAACACATCTGCTCTTCAGACAGACACTGTGTACTGCAAGGCGACATCAGACCTCAGAAGGAAAAACAGGAAGGCTGCCAGGGAAAGGATGGCCAATCTGGACTGCCTTGTGCAACATCTGCTGGGAGTCGACAAAGTGCCCGGTGAGGCATAGCCTGGATTACACCGATCACCTGCAGTGCCAGCTCCCTGGCCAGTGGGAAATGGTTTCTAGGTCTACTGGGCTGGTGCTGAGAGCAACGCGGAAAATTCTTTAAGC
Source organism: Mellivora capensis (assembly GCA_004024625.1). Classification (NCBI taxonomy): domain Eukaryota; kingdom Metazoa; phylum Chordata; class Mammalia; order Carnivora; family Mustelidae; genus Mellivora; species Mellivora capensis. The sequence goes on along the minus strand of PISX010013623.1, from coordinate 5,993 downwards.
AAGAGAAGGAAAATAGCTTTGGATGTGCTTGGCAACAAAAAAGATCTTTGTGCAAACTTTCATTTTCTTTCCTTGGAGAACATTGGTCTTGTTATCTGGGATGAGATGGTTTTTCTTCATTTGCCAAAAGCTTAGATTGGAACCCGCACACACTCACTCACGTTTCAACTGAGAAGTCTAACTGGCGCATGCTGCTTCATTTTCGAGGAATAAAAAAGGAGCCTTCTCTCTGAGGTACTTTACAGTAGAAACATGTCATCAACCATAATAGCCTCTTTTGTTGCAATATCTCTTTCCTCCCAACCAATAACTTCTGTTTCCCATGAATGCACTTGTCCCCTCTTGCCTAAAATGAAAGCGGACTGGTCTTTGCTCTCCACTGATCAGTTATCACACTGGCTTATCATCTGCATTCAGACAGATTCTGTTGATGATTTTGGCGAAACTATTTTTGTTTAGGAAACCAGAATCCGAAAGTGTCTCTAGAATATTCACAGATGGAATTCAACCAACGAGTGGGGAAGCCAGACTTTATCAAGGGGCTCATTTGAATTAACATACATGATTTCTAATAAGAAAACTAGTCAGAAGACAGAGAAACAGGGAATGAAATGAATTGTCTATTGACATGGAACAGCAGTAAAATCCCACAGTGTGCCAGTTCTTTGGTGTTTTGTGTAGGTTTTTTCATTAGTCCTAGAAAGTTCCTGTGAGGAAGGAATTACTATGCATTTTCCTGGCTCAGAGAATATTGCATAATCTGCTTAAAATTAAATTACTTAGTATAAAAAATTTGTGTGACTCCAAATTTTAAGACTTTCCAATGTATAGAGTGCTATTAATTGTTCAGTAATCAAGTTATTGAGTGTCTGTTCTGGGCCAGGCATTTGTCCGGCAGTGGGGAGAGAGTGGCGAGAAATAGTTCACATTCGGTTCTCAAAGTGACAAAGGCCCTGTGGGGAAATCTAATCTAATCTAATCTAATCTAATACAACTCAGATGGGGAATTAACATACAATTCTCCTGCTAAACTTTGAAGGTGCATTCTCCAAGCCATTAAAGCTTGGCTCGGAATCTGGGTATAAATCAGGGTCCTGTGGTTTCTAGCGGCAATCAGTTTTCTGCCTCTGGAAAATAACGTTCTTAATAATAGTACTTCCTCCAGAGGAATATTTTTTTTACGGAAATTTTTTTTTTTTTTAAGGATGATAGTGCACAGAGTGCTTAGTATATCACCTTGCACAGAGGAAAATCCCCATAAAAGATTGTTATTGTTGATTGGGATAGGGATGACGATGAAGGTTCTGGACTATTACTACAACCACAGAAGGGCACCATTTTCATTCCGAGAGGAGAAGACTATCTGAAGCAAAACAGACAATGCTTCACTTTAGAACCCAGGGCTCTATCACAAGGGGGGTGTACCTGGTCCCAAAGAGATACTTAAAAATCACTTACACTAGACCACTGGGTAACCGGAAGGGTTTTCAGGCTGGGGACCACAAAGGCATGAGCCCCTTTTCTTGGCTCATTTCTGTAAGTCCTTGGCCAGGTGTGTGACTTCTGCAGAGACACACAGGGACAGTGTGGAGACTCCCCGTTGCTTTGTGCAGCTGTGGGGCTGGAGACCTGACTTTCACCTGTGCTCTGCCGGTCCTCCCTGATAGAGGACATGAGGTGGCTTGTGACAGAGCCTGGCAGCCCAGCCATGAGATGCCAGATGGGAAAGAAGATGGTATAAAGACTGCTTGGGTTTGAGTTGGGACCTGGGGAAGGTTTAGAAATTTTGGCTCAATGGATGGATATAAATCTTCAGATTGTCTTGCTAGGTTGTCATGTTCACGTTGACACAGGTTGTTGTGAATTCCCAAATTTGAAAAGACCGGGTGGGCTGGACGCTCTCTGCCGGCATAGCTCATAGATCCTGCCCCTTGTCATTGAGAGCAGCACAATCTGGCGGCTTCCTCACTTGCTAATTAATAAATACGTAGGTGTTAGAGATGGGAGCATTTTTTTTTTTTTTTTTTTTTTTTTTTGGTCACTTACCTCCCCTAAGTGAGTTATGGGCTTAGGACAGATTCACCTTTCCTGCAGTCTTTTGCTAACATCTCTGTTCAAGGACACGAGGAGATCTTGAGATCTAAAACATTTAACCTCCCTGTTGCCTGAGTCTCCTCAACTATGAAATGGAAACAGTCACATCTGTCCAGATGCTCTTGTAAGACTGTTTTAAAATAATGGATGTGACCAGTTAGAATGAATATTGCTAAATTTTCGGAGAACTGATGGCACCATTCACTTTTTCTCTGTTATATTATAGTGATTTTTTTTTTTAATCCCTCTGTCTCACCTTCTTTGGCAGACTACTATGCATCACTTGAAGGTTAGAGATCTATTCCATTTCTATACCTTCCTCCCACAACTCAACCTGATTTTTAATTGTTTTTTCCCCCTTTAATAAACATTTGAGTAATTTCTATGTACCATATCTGTGTAGCTGGAAAACTTGCTCTCATTTTGGTTTCTTCTCCTTCCACATGTGTTGGCTGCTTCAAGGTCAGGCTTAGGTGACAAGGAAGCTGATTGAGGGGGAGAGTGCAATTTCTTACACAGCTGGTATGTTGTTGCTGTTGTTGTTTATAAACTTTTGCTTTTAAAATGGTTTTTAATTTAAAAGTTGTGAATATGGTGCAGAGAGTTCTCTGTATTCCCTAATGCTAACATCTTACATTACTATAGAGTACATTAATTGCTATCCACCAAACTCCACACTTTATTCAAATTCCATGTAATTTCTTGCTAATGTCCTTTTTGTGTTGTAGGCTCTCATCCAAGATACTGCTTACATTTAGCTGATAAACCTTCTCTGCCCTGTGGAAACATCTCAGTATTCCTTGCTGTTCATGACCTTAAAAAACAATGCCCCTGAACTTGGGTTTGTCTGAAATTTTTCTCATGACTAGATCTAGGTTATGCATTTTGGAAAAGACTGGAGAAGTAAATGTCCTCATTAGATCATCTCAGGGTATGTGCTATGGACGTGACTTTTTACTGGTGATGTTAATCTTGATTGTATAGCCAAGGTAATGTTCACCAGGTTCTGCATTATAAAGTTGTTCTTCCCTTTTCTTTATTCTTTGAAAGTAAGTCATTCAAGGAGGTGGGTAGGGGAGAGGTAAGCTTTCCTTCATAGTGCATGTGTAAATTATTTGGAATTTTCCTGTAAAAAAGATTTATTTCTTTTCCACCTTTATCTATTATGTATCTATCATATATCTACCTATCACATATTCAATCATTTATTTATATCTGTATGGATTCATGTGTATTTATTTATTTTATACTTTGTGGTATAATATGATGCTACCTTTATTATTTATTTTGTTGCTCAGTTGTTCCACCTTTGGCCACTGGCAGTTTCTTCAGATTGGCCCTTATGTCCCTTGGACAAGCCCCCATCCTTTAGATTTTGGAGTGCTTCTTTACTTATACACACTAAGAGATTTTTTTTTTTTAAAGATTTTATTTATTTATTTGACAGACAGAGATCACAAGTAGGCAGAGAGGCAGGCAGAGAGAGGGGAGGAGAAGCAGACTCCCCAATGAGCAGAGAGCCTGATGCGAGGCTTGATCCCAGGACCCTGGGATCATGACCTGAGCCGAAGGTAGCGGCTTTAACCCACTGAGCCACCCAGGCACCTCCACACTAAGAGATTTTTTAAGATCACCTTGTATTTTCCTGCCCTGACCTGATAATGAGTTATTTGTCCAAGGAGCCCTGGTTCCTTTTATTGGAGAATAGTATTCAAAACCAGAATCTGGGTGCTCAGTATACTTAATTGGTACTGGAGTGTCACAGATTTTAGGCCCTTCAGTGGCTGGTGTAATTTTAATCCAGCATTGAATTCTCTGTGTATTGGAAGCTTAACACTGGTCGCTTCTCTCTTGGAACATGCTTGTGTGTTCCTCAGCAGTCCTTCCACTGGAGTCATCCAACAATGACTTCATTGTTGGCAATGGGGACTATTGATGATTTTTAATTAATAACTTCCTTATTTTCTTACAAGTTTTTAAAATTCCTGTTAACATACAGTGTAATATTAGTTTCAGATGTAGGATTTAGTCATTCATCACTTAAAGACAGCACCCAGGGCTCGTCACAGCAATGCCCTCCTTAATACCCATCACTCATTTAGCCCAAACCCTCTCTCACCTCCCCTCCAGCAGTTTGTTCTCTACATTTAAGAGTCTATTTCCAGATTTGCCTCTCTTTCCCCCCATTTTCAACTGTTCTGTTTCTTAAATTCCATATATGAGTGAAATCATATGGTATATGTCTTTCTCTGACTGCCTTATTTTGCTTAGCATAATACACTCTAGCTCCATCAGTGTAGTTGAAAATGGCAAGATTTCGCTCATTTTTATGGCTGAGTAATAGTCCATTGTATGTATATACCACATCTTCTTTATCCATTCATCAGTCAGTGGACATTTGGGCTCTTTCCATGATTTGGCTATTGTATATAATGCTGCTGTAAACATTGGGATACATGTATCCCTTTGAATCAGTATTTTTGTATCCTTTGGGTAAATAGTAGAAAATTGCTGGATCATAGGGTAGTTCTATTTTTAACTTTCTGAGGAACCTGCATACTGTTTTCCAGTTTCCATACTGCACCAGTCTGCATTCCCATCGACAGCACATGAAGGTTCTTCTTTCTTTACATCCTCACCAACAGTTATTGTTTCTTGTGTTGTTGATTTTAGCCATCCTGACCAATGTGAGGTGGTATCTTATTGTGGTTTTGATTTGTATTTCTGTGATGTTGAGTGATGGTGAGCATATTTTCATGTATCTCTAGGTCACACTGATGATTTTTTTTAAATGTGGCATGATAATGAAAGCTGTCTTTCAGTAACATCATTTTTTTTACAAATTTGGGGGATAAAATGGAGTAGAGAATGGAATAACCAGGCTGGTTAGGAAATTGATGTTTTAGCTTTAGTGTTATGAAAAAGAAGAAGTCTGGAAAGGATGATTATTGTGAAAACCAAAATAAGGGAGACACACATAAGAAATGTTAATTAAAACTGTTGAAGATCTGGGAGTTCTCAGGAACTTCTTGCCATGATTGTATACTTGAAGGATCTTCTTACACCCAATTCTGCTATTGCTGCAATGTGTAAGTTGGGACAGCTTCTAACGCCAGTCAAACTCTCAGGCCATCTACAATAGGAGATTCACAGAATGGTTCTTATAGTCTGGAGCTCTTGGGGTTCAAGTCTCAAGACTTGGTTGTTCTCAGCTTCTCCATTTTAGTAGTACAGGACATTCTGCTATTTCCATGTAGACAGTGGGTAGATCCAGGCAGGGTGAATGACTGGATACCAATGATGGTTCATAATTGCTCTTGTAATATTGATCCTCTATTTGGCCATTTTCTGTGTCTTCTAAGAGGAAGGATGAAGAAAAATACTTGAATAAGACATTGATGATTTTGTGAGGGTGAGATTGTGCCATGTAAGAGCTTCTGGGTCTCAGGTAGTTCTTCATGAGAGATGAGATTTTAACTCTCTAGCCCAAGTGTACAGTTTTTTTGTTTGTTTGTTTTTTGTTTTGTTTTGTTTTTGGACTGATTGATATAAAGGTCTTTAAAAGCCTAGGAAGGGAGTTTATATTTGGTCCTCTAAGACTGCTCTTGCTGCCCAAATGTAGTCCGCAGGGTAGCAGCTGAAGCATCACCTGGGAGCTTGTTGGAAGTACAAAGGATCAGGCATCATCTACTGAATAAGAATAAGAATCTGTATTTTAGTAAGATACCCAAATTATCCATATGTACATTAAAGTTTGAGATGCCATGGTCTAGACTACTGGTCCACTAACTTAGCTATATATGAGAATCATTTGGAGAGTTATACAAAATACTGATGCTTGGATCCATCTCCAGAGATTCTGATGCAATTGGTATTGAATGTGATCTGAGTATTTATTT
>PISX010013622.1:0-55724 GCA_004024625.1 Mellivora capensis | reverse complement strand
GCAGAAAAATGAAATTGGACCATTTCCTTACACCACACACGAAAATAGATTCAAAATGGATGAAGGACCTCAATGTGAAAGGAATCCATCAAAATCCTTGAGGAGAACGCAGGCAGCAACCTCTTCGACCTCAGCCGCAGCAACATTTTCCTAGGAACATCGCCAAAGGCAAGGGAAGCGAGGGCAAAAATGAACTATTGGGATTTCATCAAGATCAAAAGCTTTTGCACAGCAAAGGAAACAGTTAACAAAACCAAAAGACAACTGACAGAATGGGAGAGGATATTTGCAAACGACATATCAGATAAAGGGCTAGTGTCCAAAATCTATAAAGAACTTATCAAACTCAACACCCAAAGAACAAATAATCCAATCAAGAAATGGGCAGAGGACATAAACAGATATTTATGCAAAGAAGACATCCAGATGGCCAACAGACACATGAAAAAGTGTTCCACATCACTCGACATCAGGGAAATACAAATCAAAACCACAATGAGATATCACCTCACACCAGTCAGAATGGCTAAAATTAACAAGTCAGGAAATGACAGATGCTGGCGAGGATGCGGAGAAAGGGAACCCTCCTACACTGTTGGTGGGAATGCAAGCTGGTGCAACCGCTCTGGAAAACAGCATGCAGATTCCTCAAAAAGTTGAAAATAGAACTACCCTATGACCCAGCAATTGCACTACTGGGTATTTACCCTAAAGATATAAACGTAGTGATCCGAAGGGGCACGTGCACCCGAATGTTTATAGCAGCAATGTCTACAATAGCCAAACTATGGAAAGAACCTAGATGTCCATCAACAGATGAATGGACAAAGAAGAGGTGGTATATATATACAATGGAATACTATGCAGCCAAAAGAAATGAAATCTTGCCATTTGCAACAACGTGGATGGAACTAGAGGGTATCATGCTTAGTGAAATAAGTCAATCGGAGAAAGACAACTATCATATGATCTCCCTGATATGAGGAAGTGGAGATGCAACATGGGGGGTTGGGAGGGTAGGAAAAGAAGAAAAGAAACAAGATGGGATCGGGAGGGAGACAAACCATAAGTGATTCTTAATCTCACAAAACAAACTGAGGGTTGTAGGGGGAAGGGGCTCGGGAGAGGGGGGTGGGGTAATGGACACTGGGAAGGGTATGTAAACCTGTGTGTAAACCTGGCGATTCAGAGACATGTACCCCTGGGGATAAAAATACATTATATGTTTATAAAAAATAAAAAAATTTTTTTAAAAGATAGCTGAGTAGGAAAGTGAAAATCTACTAAAGCAAATTATTTATTTTTTTAAAGATTTTATTTAGTTGAGGAAGAGAAACCCAAGCAGGGGGAGCCACAGACAGAGAGGGAGAGGGAGAAGCAGGCTCCCCGCTGAGCAGGGAGCATGAAGCAAATGCAGAAATCAATCCCAGGACCCTGAGATCATGACCTGAGCAGAAGGCAGACACTTAACCAACTGAGCTACCCAGGAGCCCAAACATATTATTTTAAAAATGCAAATAACCAAAAAACAATAAGAGATGTTCAACTTCACAAATAATAAACAGATAAACTGGGGTGCCTGGGGGGCTCTGTCAGTTAAGTGGCTGCCTTCAGCTCAGATCATGATCCCAGAGTCCTGGGATCAAACCCCACATCAGACTCTCCACTCACCGGTGAGTCTGCTTCTCCCTCTCCCTGAGATCTCTCTTGTTTTTGCTCTCTTTCAAATGAATAAATAAAATCATCAAAAATAAAGTAAACAGATAAGCTGAAACTGGATTATTTTTCTCTAAATGTTGAAAGACTGATAATGTCCAGATTTGTCAAAGATATGGGGAAACAAATGCTCACACACTACACTGCCCTAAAAGCAAAAACTGGCACACCAGAAGACAAAAACCATTCTGAAGGACAATCAGCAATACTTATCAAAATTTTAAATATGCATACCCATTGTCCCAGGAATTCTACCTCTAAAAGAAATGACAAAAGAAAATAACATTGTTTTTATTTGGGGAAACAAAAAAAAAGTAGTAATTATTATTTTCTCCTTCAACAGTTATTAGCTGAATAAAAAGGTAAGCTCAAATAAAGCAAAAATTTAGGCAAAAATCACATCAAAACTAAAACAAATTTTAGCTCATAGCTAATAAAAACAAGTAGTTTTTCACGCTTTTACTTCCAGCTACTGGACATAGATTTATCTCTTTGGATGACTCTATGAGGTATGTAGGGCAAACAAAATCTCTCCATTTTACAGATGAGTAAGTAGAATTAAGTCAAACACAGGCTTTCTGTCGGTTTTGCCCTATACTAGTGGTCACTTGGGATGTATTACTTCTCTGCCCCTTAGATTCCTCATGGTACCACTTGCCTCATAAAATTCCTGTGAGGATTAAGATGGTACGTCAAAAACCTCCACAATGGAACCTGGTCCTCTGATTCCAAATCTCTTTCACAGTTTTCCACTTGACCATGACTGTCCCTTCACAGTTTCCCTATAACTCTAAGAATCTATGCAAAAGCAGCCATACCCCACAATCAGCAGTATGGCCTTTCCCTTCTCATTCCTGATAATTCGTATGCTTACAGGCAGGCATTATGCCAGGGACTTAGAACACAAACAGAAAAAGGTGCTCATGAAGCTACCTGAGATACAAATTAGTATATAAAGAATTCGATCCAAAACAGTGCTAAGACAGAGCTTACCACTGAACTACAAGAGCACTGCGAGCACCTAACACAGAGGGCCTTTGGGACAGCTGCCTAAAAGAAGCCACACCTGAACTGAGTCCTAAAATGATTAGCAGGAGATATTTTTAAGTAACCTCCACCTCCAACATGGGGCTCCAGCTCGTGACCGTGAGACTGAGAGTTGCAAGCTCCACCAACTGAGCCAGGCACCCCAGGAGAAACTTTCCACAGTCCTATAAATCTGAGCTTGAAGGCACTGCTGTTTAGTTCCATATGGCAAACTTGTTTATCTCGCCGCTCTATATCAAGTACAGGGCCAAAACCAGAGACAAGCAGATGTTTCATTAATATTGGCTGACCACAGGGGGCACCTAGCTGGCTCAGTCAGTGAAGCATGGATCTCTTGATTGCAGGGTTGTGAATTTGAGCCCCATGTTGGGTGTGGAGATTACTTAAAAATAAAACCTTAAAAAAAAAAAAATCAGCTAAACACATGTGCAGTTATTTCTAAGGTCTTTACACCTGGGCTCCAAAAGAGATGTTCTTGATTACCTAAAATGAAACTCATGGTAGATTTATTTTTAAAGATTGAGTATTAAAATAATCTTTAATTGAAATTAATTTGATGCTGTGATTTTACCTATTGCTTTTGGCTTTAAGAAATTTTAAGTGGAGGGGCACCTGGGTAGCTCAGTCAGTTGGGAATCATGTCATGATCCCGGGCTCCTGGGATCAAGTCCCACCTCAAGCTCCCTGTTCAGCCAGGGAGTCTGCTTCTCCCTCTCCCTCTGCAGCTCACCCCCACCCCCGCTCATGTGCACATGCTTGCTCTCTCTCTTTCAAAACACAAATAAAATCTTAAAAAAAAAATTTTTAAGTGGATGTTAAATTAACACTTATTATATATTATTTCTGAAGTAAATTATTAAAGTTGGCCTTTCAGGCGCACCTGGCTGGCTCAGTCAGTGAAACATGGGATTCTTGATCTTGGAATTTTGAGTTCAAGCTCCATGCTGGGTGTAGAGATTACTTAAAAAATAAAATCTTTAAAAAAAAATAAAAATAAAGTTGACTTCTATAAATTGACACTTGCAGTAGCATGGTAATCTCTTGTCATAATATTGTGGCTACTAAAAAAAAAGTACTTCCACTTTTAGTACAATATTTCTTCTTCTTCCAATCTGCTTTCAGCCAAACGAGTTACCTTTCAGAAATCACATGTATTGGGATGCCTGGGTGACTCGGTCAGTTAAGTGGCTGCCTTCGACTCAAGGCACAATCCCAGGATCCTGGGATCGAGTCCAGCATCAGGTTCCTTGCTCAGCAGGAAGCCTGCTTCTCTCTCTGCCTCTGCTTGCCACTCTGCCTGCTTGTGCTCTCTCTCTCTCTGACAAATAAATAAATAAAATCTTTAAAGAAAAAAAAAAGAAATCATATGCATCTCTATATATAATTGATGTTAATGATACAGCCAAGTCTGGCACAGGACTCAAGAAATTTCCTGAGTAAGATACCAGTGAGTAAAAAAAAGTATGGTCTGAAAAATTTTTGATAACAAGTTCTACCCAGGAAGAATTTTAAGAACCTGCATCACCTTCCTTCCTTCCTTTTTTCATTCATTCATTCACTCATTCATTCATTCTTCCAACAAATACTCATTAAGAGCCTTCCACGAGCCAAGAACTATTCTTGGTGTTTGGAATAAACGAAACAGACAAAAGTCTCTGTTCTTGTGGAACTTTGATTCTACTGTCTGCTCTGGGTCTTTCTGTCTTTGGGCCCGGGGGAGGGGGGGGATGTAACACAAGAAATGGCAGACAAAATAAAGCATAGAAAGGGAACAGAAATGGAGAACATCCGATTAGGGGAAATATTTGCCTCTCCTACTTGCTCTGGAATCAACTTAGTTTACCCGAGAGGTCACTTGCTCCCAAAAACACATTTCCATTCTTAGCTGTGTTAAGATGCATAAAATTATGAAGCTATAGTATGTGTATCATATGAGCCTAAGACTACTTGTATTGCATGGAGCACTGGGTGCAGTGCATAAACAATGAATGTTGGAACACTGAAAAAAATTCAATTAAAAAAATATATATATACAAAATACTAAAAAAAAAAAAAAACACTGTATCACAAAATATTTTCAAATATACCTGATCCAAAAATACTAACACTGGCAAAATTAAACAGAAAATGGAAATTAATAATTTAGGTTTTTTAAAAATTAAGGTCTTCAAACCTGCGTAATTGAGATACCTGAAACATTTAAAACTCTTTATGCCTGATCTGATGGTTTATTTTGATATTTTGACATTTTCACCAAGGTTAATGTAGTCTGATTACAGTTTTTATTCATCCAGAAGTCAACTTCTTACAACTGACTTCTAGTCTAAAAAAGCAAATTTAACCTACTTGAATGAACACTGAAATTAAGTTAAAATCAAAAATAGAACTACCAACCTACATGTCCACTGACAGATGAATACACAAGGATGTGGTGTACACACACACAGAAATATCACTCTGCCATGAAAACGAATGACAGATTTGTCATTTGTGACAACATGGATGGACCTGGAGAGTGTCATACTAAGTGAAATTAAGTCAGACAGAAAGACCAATACCATAATTTCACTTATATGTGCATATTTTTTTAAAAAGCCTAAAAAGACCATAAATACAGAGAATTGGTGATTGCCAGAAGGGAAAGGGTTAGGGGGATGGCTGAAGGAAAGTGGGAGACACAGGCTTCCAGTTATGGAATGAATAAGTCACAGCAATGAAAGGTATAGCATAGAGAATACAGTCAATGGTATATTGTAATAGTGTTTTATGGTGACATACAATGGCTACCACACTTGTGAGCATGGCATAAAGTACAGAGTTGTCAATCCACTATGTTGCACGCCTGAAACAAATGTAACAATGTGTGTCAACTATACTTCCATTTCTAAAAATACAAGTTTTTTTAAAAAAGGAAAACAGAGCTATCAAATAATAAATGCTGTATTTCTCTAGGCTATATTATACATTGTCATTAAATGTTCAATAAATTAGATACAAACTAGAAAGGGCTAGAGATGTTTGGATACCAGTAAATTTTATTCTAGTTGACTTCTTTTATTAGATACACAAAGTTTATTTGTACTTCTTCATTCACCAAATACTTATGAAAATGTACCATGTGCCAGGCACCATACAGTTCTCTATTCTTGTGGCCCCAATCCTTGCAGAAGTTATATGCTAGTATAAGAAGCTGTCAGTATCAGGCTGACTTCTATCGATATCTAAAATATGTGCCAAAGAAACATTAAACATACAAGGGTTTTTTTTTATGCTTTTGTGGATCTGACAAAAGCTATGAATATTTTTTAAAAAGCTATGAATATTTTCCATAGAAATATGCAAAAACACACTATAATACAAAAATATATAAGGTCTTTACATTCCTGGCACAGAGCTCCTAAAACTCTCGGGATTTCCTAAGTGACAGGAGCATCCTGTTATTTACAATCCGCCCTCTGGATCACATCTAAATTTATGCTAATGAGGCAACTCAGAATGGGGACTGGTCACTAGAAAGGCCGAGAATGGGAACTCTCCACACCATCCCTAGGTGTACAGGGAGAAGAGGAAGGTTTGAAGACTGGGTTAAAAAAAACTCAAGAGGGGCACCTGGGTGGCTCAGTGGGTTAAAGCCTCTGCCTTCGTGGAGCCCCACATCGGGCTCTCTGCTCAGCAGGGAGCCTGCTTCCCTTCCTCTCTCTGCCTGCCTCTCTGCCTACTTGTGATCTCTGTCAAATAAATAAATAAAATTATAAAAAAATAATTATTATATTATTATATTATTATTATATATATATTATATTATATATTATAAAAATAATAAAATTTAAAAAAAAGCCTCTGCCTTCGGCTCAGGTCATGATCCCAGGGTCCTGGGATCGAGCCCCACATCGGGCTCTCTGCTCAGCGGGGAGCCTGCTTCCTGAACCTTTCTCTTCTGCCTGCCTCTCTGCCTACTTGTGATCTCTGTCTGTCAAATAAATAAATAAAATATTTTAAAAAACAAAACAAAACAAAAAAACTCATGAACAAGCAAGGTTTGATGTTCGAAGAGCTTCTGGGTTGGTGAACACATCAAGTTGCTGGGAGGGTGGTGTACCTGAACATGGCACGGAAGCTCTGTGTCCCCCAACCTCCCACATCTTGCCCTACGGATCTTTTCCATCCATTTGGCTGTTCCTGAATTGTGTCCTTATGAAAAACTGGTAAATATTAAGTAAAGTATTTTTCAAGTTCTGTGAGCCATCCTAGCAAATTATCAAACCTGAGGAGATCTTGAACAGCCAATCTAGAGCTAGTCCATCAGTATAGTATAGGTGGCTACAACTTGCACTTGGCTTCTGAAGTGGAAGCAGTCAATGGGACTGAGCCCCTTAACTTGTGCAGTCTGCACAAACTCTGAACAGTGTCAGAACTGAATTGAATTGTAGGATATCCAGTTGGTGTCAACAGAACTAGAGAATTGACTGGTGTCAGAAAACATCTCCCCCGCCCCCAACCACACACACACACATAAAACTTTGCACGTAATCTAAAATGAAGGGTTGGGGCACCTGGGTGGCTTAGTCAGTTGAGTGGCCAGCTCTTGATTTTGGCTGACTCTTGATATTAGCTCAGGTCATGATCTAGGATCCTGGGATCACGCCCTGCATCAGGCTTCCATCTCAGTGGGGAGTTTGCTTCAGGAATCTCTCTCCCTCTGCCCCCCACCTGCTTGATCACTCAATCGCTCCCTCTCTCTCAATAAATAAATAAATCCTTTTTTTTTTATGCAGGGTTTTCACCTGAAACCTATTAATGGTTCCCCATTAATTAAAAACTTCTCATTCACATATACTGTGCAAGCTAACACATCCATCTCAACCTCAGTACCACCTATATACACACTGAACCTTCTAAGTCTTGTGTCTCCATTCCTCCTCTAAGCTCCATATCCACATAGCCAATAGTCTACCAGATACATCTCTGTCCAAATGCCCCAAAGATGCCTCCAATTCATAAACTCCAAAACCAAGCTCATATTCCTCTGGGACTTGCTTTTCTTCTTTTATTCCTCACCTCAATGCATAGCACCACCATTTGCCCAAAACAGAAAAAGGGACACTGTTTTTCCTCCTCAATCTTCCTCTCCACCTATTCATCCCACCTACCCTATCTCCCAAATACTGCTGTCCCCTTCCCTCTATTTCTATTGCCAATGCCCAGATTCAGGGCTTCATTTATTTATTTAATAAACCCTTAAACAGGACTTGCTCTGTCCCAAGCAATAATTTAGGCACTTTAAAAATACTAACTCATTTGGGGCGCCTGGGTGGCTCAGTGGGTTAAAGCCTCTGCCTTCGGCTCAGGTCATGATCCCGGGGTCCTGGGATCGAGCCCCGCATCGGGCTCTCTGCTCAGCAAGGAGCCTGCTTTTTCCTCTCTCTCTGCCTGCCTCTCTGCCTGCCTCTCTGCCTACTTGTGATTTCTGTCTGTCAAATAAATAAAAAGTGTTAAAAAAAAAATACTAACTCATTTAATCCTCATAACAACGCTATGACGTTTTTTAACTTCAATTCACAGATGAAAAAACTGAGAATGCTAACAAGATGTTCTCTAGTAAAAGTTTTGACACTTAAGATGTTCTTAAATGTAAGCAAAAAAGACTTCTTGCATTTTCTACCTTAAGGTGTAACTAACAATTCCACAAATCTATTAGAGAAAAGCATCATCTAGCAGGCAGCCCAAATGCTATTTTAATATACATAAGTCAAGACAAAGTACCAGACTTTGCCAAGTACTCAAAAACCAAACAAACAAACAAAAAAAAAATAGTCTTTTGTCTTTTATAGTCTTTTGCCTGTATTGAGAAGTTTCCAACTGGTTGGTTGGTTATAAACCTATTAGTAGAAATGAAAAAAAAATTTTTTTAGCAATAAACACTCCTAAAACCACAGAAAAGTAAACTTTCATAATGACCTTTAGCTTTAAAATGTCAAAGTACAGAAGCTGCTATATAGTTACTTTGAAGTATAACCAAAAATTTCTAATTACTTATTTCCAGTGCTGATGAGCTCAACCAACAAACAAGTCATACTCTGAAAACTCTAAACATTATTTAAAGAAACTGAAGACCTAAACAAATGGAAAGATAGCCCATGTTCATCGATTAGAAGACCTTCTACCATGAGGATGGCAATACTTTCCAAGACAATCTACAGATTCAACATGATCACTGTCAAAATCCCAGCTGGCTTCTTTGCCAATTCTAAAATTCATGTGGAAATTCAAGGGACCCAGAACACAAAACAATCTTGAAAAATAACAAAATTGAAGGACTAATACTTCCTGATTTCAAAACTTACAATAAAGCCGGAGTTGGGGGGTGGGGGGGACACCTTACCACAAAAGTACAGTAATAAAGACGTGTTGTTGGCCTTAACATAAATAGGGGAAAAAGAACACAGAATCCAGGGGGAAAAAAAAACCCTCACACTTACAGTTAATTGATTTCTGACAAGGGATACAAGATAACTGAATGGGAAAAGAAGAGTCTACAAATGGTGCAGGAACAACTGCATATCCCCACACAAAATAATAAACTTGAACCCCCTACTTCATACCCTAAACAAAAATTAACTCCAAATGTCTCAAAGTTAAATTAAAAGGTAAAATTCTTAGGCATAAGTCCTCAAGACCTTGGATTAGGCAATGGTTTCTTAGATATAACACCAAAAGCTCTGAGAAGTGATGACTGAAGCTTGAATGATGAGAAAAAGGTAGATATGCAAGGAAGGATCTGAATCAGGAGAGGAAACAGCAAGAACAAAAGCTGGGACAGAACCAGTATAATATACTCAAAAAAAAAAAAAAAAACAAGAAAGATAACAGAGGTAGGTAGGGGCCTCAGAGGGCAACTACTAACTAACTAACTAACTATATATATATATAACTACTAACTATACAGCAAAGGTACATTTTAATAGGGTGACAGCACTACTCCATGGGGAGCATTCAAATATGATTCACATAGTCACAATATGAAAGGTATCCCCTAGAATGGGGCATGAAGCAGCTCAGATGTATTTAGACTTGACAGCTCTTCAAACGGGCTGTCCTCTAGGTCTCATGTGTGTTTCATTCAACCTTATGCTTATACTTTATAATCATATATATATATTATTATATATATATAATGCTTATAATACCTTATAATTCAATAATTATACCAGCCAATGAATTATGTATGCTGACTTCTTTAAAATGGCAGCTCAGGTTTTATTCACATTTTGAGCAAATAATTAAATTTTTATAGCAATCCAAATTGTTTACATGGTTTCTTTTTTAATCTTTTTACTTTTAATTTTGTTTCAATTCCTTTAATAGACATTATGTTCAATGGTTCAAAATTCAAGAGTAAAAAGTCTCCCTCCCATCCTGCCTCTCCCTCCCATCCTGCCTTCCATCTTTGGAGGCAACAAATGTTATCAGTTAGCTCCCTATGTATCTTTCCAGACTTCAAGCAAATATGTATATATTCTTTTCTCTCTTTCTCTACATAAAGTGAAACATACTTTACATACTGTCCTATACCTTCGTTTTCACTGAATTATCTTGACATTTGTTTTATATTAAGGAAAAAAAGTTTTCTCTTTTTTAATGCCTGCAGAGTATTCCCTTTTGTGGATACAGTATTTTACTCCTCTTTAACAACTTCAATTAGAAAATATTTGAGAAAAATAAAATATAGCTCCCAAGGCAAAAGTTGCTAACATCTATGGAAGGGCTTCAGAAGATATGCAAATCCTCTTAAATGCTATGTATATGCCCATTTCTGTGGGCGGAAAATTTGCATACCACTCACATTATCAAAGATAACGGATCCAAAGAACAACTGTACTACAATATAACTTGTGCACAGATGTTCAATAAACCTATGCTGAACAGAATTTTAGTCTGGGGTCTTGCTAAATTTTGTACTAGAGACAGAAGGACCAAATTCAATACCAATATAATCAAAAACTCTTATCTATGTTATAAAACCTTTTCCCTTTAACAAACAGCAAAACTGACCCATGTGACTTCTACTTCTTTTCCAAGAAGAGCTTTATTTTTCATCTGTATTGTGAACAACAGTACTAGGATAGAAAAGAATCAAAATTTAAAGTATCTGAGTGATCTTGGGGCGCCTGGGTGGCTCAGTGGGTTAAAGCCTCTGCCTTCGGCTCAGGTCATGATCCCAGGGTCCTGGGATCGAGCCCCACATCGGAACTCTGCTCGGCAGGGACCTCCTCTCACTGCCTGCCTCTCTGCCTACTTGTGATCTCTGTCAAATAAATAAAATCTTTTAAAAATAAATAAATAAAGTATCTGAGTGATCAAAAGTTGACTATACAAGACATTTTTCACCATAACTGACATCAGAGGCATCTAAGATGTCCCTTAAAACTATGTAACATACCACAGAGTCCCTCCTACAAAAACTAGATCATTGGTAGTCACATAGTAGTATAATACCTCCACATGCCAGGTTCCACAATAGCAGCTTTACCTACATTATACTGTTTAATACTCAAGACAATAACTTAAGGCAACTGGCAACTATACTTCGCCCCTTATTACAATTAAGAAAAACACGGGCTTAAAAAAGTTAAAGTTAAGCTATTTATTTAAACCACATAAAAACCACCACCACTTAACTACTAAATGGCAGAGCAAGGCTAAATCACTGCCTCACTCTTACCTTCAATACTCCAAACCTCACCAACTTTCCACAATACCATACTGCCTTAAGTACAAAATATAATTACCATTTTAGGGCAGTATAATGTAGTGGTCAAGAATTCTAGTTCAACCATTTATTAGTTGTATGACAAACTGTTTAAACTCAAAAAGGCTCCTTTACCATCTGTAAAACTAGACTGCTGTGAGGTTTAAATGAGAAAAGGTATATAAAACCAACAGCTCACATATTGGTATTTGGTACAAGGTGGCTATTATTTTATTCTTCTTTGAGAAAAAACACAAAGGGCTGCAAGGTTTCCCAATTTGGCATAAAAATTTTCCCTCCAGAACGCTGGCATTGTGACAACTAAGCTAAAAAAAAAAAAAAATAGCTTAAAAAACCTGTCTGATTATGATGTAGATTCTGGCTTAATGAAACATCATAAATTGTCCTTTAAATATTTCAAATACATACTTGTATCTATTGCCACACAAGCATGAAGGTCTGTTTGGATGGCTGCATAATCACTTCACTCTCAATTCACATGCTTTATGCAGAATTACACAGAGATGCCTTTTTTAAAGATTATTTTTAACATCAGGTGATAAGCGATGACAGCTGTCAAATATACTACATCTGTTTTTATCTCCTGTGTTTCTGGTGTGGTCCGTCCCCCCCTGCCCCCCCCCCCCGGTAAACCGTGTTATCCCTTTAACTTCTATGAACTCCTTTAAACGAAACAGAGCATCCTCCTTATACCCTCGGTCTCAAAACGGTTACGTGATGAGCTTTTCATGGCGGTATTAATGACGAAAGTTGAAGGCCTGAGACAACTTACTCCTAAGAAGGCAAAGTTCGTTACATTTTTCTCCGCCTTGAACCAAAGGTTGAAATCAATGCTCTAGGTAGGACGCAAACGGAGCTCTGGGGTAACGCCTAACAGGAAAACAACTTTATCGCTAAGCCCCCAAATCACCTTCTTTACTCCCCTCCTTTCTCCCTTCCCCCCATGAGCGAAAAAATGTGAAACTGCGCAGCACTAAAAGCCCGGCGTGCAGCCCGCCTCCCAGAGCTGAAACCCGGTGGTCCAAGGAAAGCCGTGCGACCAGTGCCGCATGTGGGGCCCCTTCTGTGCCTTTGCTCCGCTTGGGAGCCCCGCACCGCCATCCTCCCCGACCCTCCACACCAAAAGTGCCCGGTCCACACCCAGCCTGCAAACTCTCCCAAGCCCCCCCAGCCGCACAGCCTCCCCCAGGGGCTCACCATCGCAGCCCACCGACTCAGGCGCGGACGGGCAGGCCTGTCCGCTGGGGAATCCGTTACCGGGACTCGGGATCCATTCGCGCCAACAACTTCTCCCGCGAAGTGGAAGGAGGTGGGGGCCCGCGGCGCCCGGTGATGACGTCAGAAGGCGCGCGGCTAAACTTCGGCCCCGGCCGGAGGCGGGAGGTGCGACGTCGGCCCAGGTGACGCCCCGCAGGCCCGGGGGCCGCGGGCACGCGAGGAGCGCGGAAGCGTGGCCCGCGCGCCGCTCTGCTCCGAGAGTTTCTGGTGGGGGCGCTCAAGCGGAGGTTCCGTTACTCTCCCGAGGCGGGCTTCCTCCGGTAACACGAGCGGACGTTGCAGTGCCCTGAACTATCTTTCAAGGGTTCTGACCACTCCCCGCGGTGAAAATACACGTTCCAGATGTACGTTTCGCATCTTACTTTTTTTTTTTCGCATATTACTGTAAAATATCAATTGTTTAACAACAGTGTCACCAAAGAGCGGTTACCTTGATGTAATGTTTGACCCGCCCTATTGGATTTTTTTGCCTCCGAAGTGAAGACCCGCAGTTTGAAAAACAGGCTACTAGAAGACAATTTTATATTGTGTAATTCCAGAGCAGGGAAGACTTTGGTAAAAATCGTCTCGTCACTAACACCCACTCTATTTCAGAAGTGAAAAATGCAAGGCCCAAACAAGCTGAGGGGTCCAGGCTAGGAATGTAGGCCTCCCAAATTCCCAAAGCCGCACGAAGTTCCTCAGAGCCGTGGTGCGTGTGAAGCCAAGTCATAAACAGGATGTATCACAAGAGACAATGATCCCAAAAGCTTTGGGGTAAACCAGTTTCATATTAATAGATAAGCTACTGAATTGTGGGATAGAATGCGACATTTGCATACAATTTTAAGAGAAAACATGAGACCCTAAGGAGTTTAGTGGGGAGAGCAGTATCTCCAGCTTCGGCCCTAAATGCCTACCCTCCCCCCCACCCCCAACCCTCCCCTTTTTAGGTCTTGCATTTTATCACACCAGTATCTCTACAATGAAAGATAGCAAAGCCTTCTGGAGACGCAAAGCATGGAGAGCTTGTATTTTTTAAGTGCCCAATGTAATACTGCCTGGCACGCAGATATGGACTATCCTAGTTCAGCTCATCTAATAACCACAGTGACACTGGGCTACTATCATTATCCCCAATTTACAAAGGAGTTTATTACTCATGAACAGCGCCTCATTGCATTGGACGTCCTGTAGCCCTTATGGTAGGGTTCCCAGCTCCTCCACATGCTAATTGTGCGTCCATGGGCAAGTTACTAAGCCTCAATTTCCTCCTCCTTAAAATAAGGATGGTTATAGAACATTGTTCCTGGCACATAAAATGATACCTTTTTAAGTCCACTGTGATGATGATGATATGATGATGATTACCAAGGCTGAGTATTATCAAGGGAGGTAGTTCTAAAAATGAACTTAGGCACACTGTAAGTTTTGCTTAGAGAAAAACTTGATAGGGGAAGAGAGGGGTCATTAGACCCTTTGAAAAATCAACAAACTATGAACCTACTCTCCAAAAAAATATACAGAGCAGACACATCACATAAATTTTTACTTATACTCTCAGAGGATCTAAACCAATCTACAATGTTTATGGTGTTGTAAATAAGTAAATACGGTGTATATTCAAAGTTTTCCATATCTTTTATATTATATTACTTTTAACTTACGTATTTTTCTTTTAGCATTTTAAGTCTTCCTTGAATTTAGGTGAAACTTAAATCAAAAACCTGTAACTTCCAGAAAGATACTGAATTTGTTGGACTGCTTTTTTTAGGAACATTTACTTGGAAATATTCTATCTCAGAAATGTACCAGATTAAAAATGGCTGCATAAGGGGTGCCTGGGTGGCTCAGTGGAGTTAAAGCCTCTGCCTTCGGCTCAGGTCATGGTCTCAGGGTCCTGGGATCAAGCCCCGCATCTCACTCTCTGCTCAACAGGGAGCATGCTTCCTCCTCTCTCTGCCTGCCTCTTTGCCTGCTTGTGATCTCTGTCTGTCAAATAAATAAATAAAATCTTTTTAAAAAATGGCTGCATATGCTTTGCTACTCCTCCCCTCATCTGAGCTAGCCTGTGTCTGATTTGACAGTTCCAGACGCAAACTTTAAGAGGACTAGCAGCTCCTACCTTGCTCTGTTGGACCCCTGAGCTACCATGTAAAGCAAGAGAAGGGACTATTTGAACCCAGGCTTACAGGTATCTGCACCAGGTACCAGGCTTGTCAGTGAAGCTATCTTGGACCCACCGTACCAGTTGCTGGTCAAATTCTGCTAGTCTACTAAATGACCCCAATCAACACTTTAGCATAGAAAAGTCACCTAAAAGTCACCTTGGGGCACCTGGGTGGTTCAGTGGGTTAAGCCTCTGCCTTCAGCTCAGGTCATGGTCTCAGGGTCCTGGGATCAAGCCCCAAATTGGGCTCTCTGCTCAGCAGGGAGCCAACTACCCTTTCTCTCTCTGCCTGCTTGTGATGTCTCTCAGTCTGTCAAATAAATAAATAAAATCTTTAAAAAAAAGAAAAGAAAAGTCACCTAGTCAAGGCTTACCTAAATTCTCCGACAGTAGTGTGAGCATAATAAAATGATTATTCTTTTAAGGTAGTAAGTTTTGGGATAGTTTGTTGTGAAATGATAAATAACCAGAACAGAACCAAGAGTCTAAAGAACCCAGAGTGTAACCAAAAAATTAGCATGAACAAAATATTCATGCTTATTTTCTCCACTGTGGTGGTTTTTACTGGTGCATCATTCAACAAATATTTATTGACATTTACTGTGTGTCAGCACTTTTTTATGTGCTTGCTGGGAACCCATGGTAAATAAGACAGGCAGTCCCAGCTTTCCTGATGTTTATACCTTTGAGGAGAAGAGAAAAATAAATAAGTAGAAAAAAATAAAGTCTGTACTTTCAGATAAGGGTAAGTGCTACACAGAAAATAAAGGAGCCTAATGAGATAGAGGCTAGCTGGGGAGGAAGGGGTGGAAGTATTGTAAATAAGTGACTTGAGAAGGAGACATTGAGCTGGGACATGGATTTGAGAAGGAGCCAGCAAGTATAAAGGCCCTGATATGGTTACGAGTTAAACATATCCAGGGAAGGGGCACCTGGGTTGCTCAGAGGGTTAAGCCTCTGCCTTCGGCTCAGGTCATGATTCCAGGGTCCTGGGATCAAGCCCCATATCGGGCTCCCTGCTCGGTGGGAAACCTGCTTCTCCCTCTCCCACTCCCCCTGCTTGTATTCACTCTATCGCTGTGTCTCTCTCTGTCAAATAAATGAATAAAATCTTTAAAAAAAAAAAACCATATCCAGGGAATAGCTAGAAAGCCAGTTTTATGACTGGTACAGAATTAACAAGTGGAAGTGATAGGAGATTGATTTGGGTGAAGATGAGGGAAGAGATCCCCCAGAGACTTAGGCCCTAGCAAGAAGTTTTATTCTAAGTGTAATGGGAAGGCTTTGTAAGATTTTAAGCTCAGAAATTGCTATGATCCCATCATTCTTTTTTTATTATTATTTTTATGTTCAGTTAGCCAACATATCATATCATTTTTAGTCTTGGTATTTCTTGACCAAAAAGAAAAAAAAAGACTACTATGTGTTTTATGGCAAAATAAGATACCCATTTGTGTTTCATGGCAGAGGAATCTGAGGAGTATTAAAAACATTACCAGGGGTGCCTGGGTGGCTCAGTGGTTAAGCATCTGCCTTTGTCTCAGGTCATGATCCCAGGGTCCTGGGATCAAGCCCCTCATTGGACTCCCTACTCAGCGGAAAGCCTGCTTCTCCCTCTCCCACTCCCCCTGCTTGTGTTCCCTCTCTCACTGTGTCTCTCTCAGTCAAATTAAGTAAATAAAATCTTTGAAAAAAATTACCAAACATGATTTGTTTTACTTGTCTATAGGGGAACAACGGTCTCTTATTAAATTAGTTTCTGTACAGTAACTGCATCTGGATTTTAACCTTACTGGGCACTACTCAATTTTAGCATCTAGTTTGAACTTGTTCCAGGCAAAAGACCAGCCTATGTGCACTGTCCATCTCTGTGGCATCTCTTTGACAATGAGAACAAAGGAATAGGTCATAACTACTTCCATGCCTCAGTATGAATTAAAAGATGCTATAATGACTTTCCAGGAAATTGAGGATACACAAAGAATGTAACATGCTAGGGCTACTGATTTTTTCAGAGAGATACAGAAAGGTCATTTTTTGGTGATGTAAAACATTAGCTAACGAGGATTCTTGGCATATTTTCTTAAAAGTATTTTCATCAAGTTTCCCACCATGCTCTCCTTAGTTGTTAGTTCAGTTCTTCTTTGTATAAATATTTCTCAAACCAGCTGATGAATAAATAAGACTAATAATTCATTGTAGAGTGACATTGGTAACAGATAATACAGCAATTGAATAAGCACTGCAATTTCCTGAATTAAGGGCATATATTAAAAGCCTAAAATATTTTTAAGTAATTTTAAGAAAATTATTTATTTGAGAGAGAAAGAGAGGTAGCATGAGTGGGGGCAGAGGAGCAGAGGGCGAAGGACAAGCAAACTCCACGGCGAGCAGGGAGTCTGATACAGGGCTCCATCCCAGGACCCCGAGATCGTGACCTGAGCCGAAGGCAGACGCCCAACCAACTAAGCCACTCAGGCACCTCTTAAATATTTTTAATAATGATTTGAGAGCTAACACAAAGAAGACACATTTTTAAGAGATGTATTATTGGATCTGTTACCTGATGCTCACGGGCCTTGTTTACCCTTAAAAGAAAGAGTTTCAGGGAAAACGTTGTCAACAAAGCCAGTCTTGTGAAAGTCAAGGATCTCTTTCCCTCCCCCACTTAGGGGTATATCACTAGCGAAAGAATTATTTCCATTCAATGAAGAACCCTTTACCACAAAAGTTAGAATATTGACATTAACATCTTTATTGGTATGTTTCTCAACTTGTAAAAAATTAAATTATGTATGTAATAATTAGCTCTTTCTATAACATACATTGAGAATTAAACTGTCCTCCTGAAATGACTAAAAACTGTGTATTAGCTAGAAAGCACCTGTTTGAATTTTGGTCATCCTTTATAATCTCACCACTACCCCATGAAAGTGGAAAACAACTGTTCGATATAAATTCTCAGCATTAATACCACTGCCTTAGTTAACTTATCTGTGTGATAGAAATAACTCCTCACTTGGAGTCTCTATAAAATCCTTTTCAGGGACACAATATAACATTGTCTTTCACATAGATTTTTATAAGTCAACAGAAATCAATCGAATTTTCACTGTGCAACAACAAATGTGACTTTCTGCCCTCTAGATAAATATTAGCATGTCCTGCTTTGTCAAGGTTTATTGGAACATATTCCTTATAGAAAACAGTCTGTTAGGGGCGCCTGGGTGGCTCAGTGGGTTAAAGCCTCTGCCTTCAGCTCGGGTCATGATCCCAGGGTCCTGGGATCGAGCCCCGCATCGGGCTCTCTGCTCAGCAGGGAACCTGCTTCCTCCTCTCTCTCTGCCTGCCTCTCTGCCTAATTGTGATCTCTATCTGTCAAATAAATAAATAAAATTAAAAAAAAAAGAAAACAGTCTGTTAGGTAGCTTATCCTTTTCTGTATTTATGATGACTGCGGATTTAGCCCTGTGACGTTGACCTTGTAATTCATTTATGAGCATAATCATTAAGTCATAATCTGTCATGATAGTGCACATATTCTAATTTAGGAAATTAGGCACTATGTCATTTATCTTAATTCTTGGATAATATCCAATTAGCCTTCTCAATATGATTATGCTTTAGTAATTGAAATTATTATTAACTTGCCTGATGATTTTTATAAAGTATAATAATAAAAAGTTTTTCCCAAGTATATCAGTATCTTCACTTAAGTTAGAAGAAACATTGCATTTAAAATACCAAATTTAACAAAAAGCATATAACTTTACTGTTGACATACACCTTTGGTTATATACATACTGTATCACAAGCTGTGGATTAGTTTCCTAAAATAGTCATTGGCCGTTTTAAGAGTGTTTTCAGACAGAGCAACAGGAATGCCAACAGCATTTTGTAGTGAGAATAGATTTATGATTAGGATAATCTTTCATTCTCCAAACCCTACAACTCAAAGTAATTCCAGAATTTTTGTTTTTGTTGTTTTGTAGAAACAATGTGAAGCCTAGCAAATAAAGGAAACTACCATCAGTTTATTGAAAATTGCTGCTACAGTAAGAATGACCACATGCCTGTAAATTGTAGACCTTTAAGACTCTTGAGAATCTGAGCCTCCATAGTATATGCCCTGAACCCTCATTCATATCCCAACAATGTTTGCCATAAAAAAATGTTTTTAACCTCCATGGAAATCTCACAGATCATCTTTCTTGACATGTAATTCAAATAATGTTTAATATACTCAATATTGAATATAAT
Organism: Mellivora capensis; assembly: GCA_004024625.1. NCBI lineage: Eukaryota > Metazoa > Chordata > Mammalia > Carnivora > Mustelidae > Mellivora > Mellivora capensis. Next base: position 36,504 of record PISX010013622.1, on the reverse strand, counting down.
CATCTTTCTTGACATGTAATTCAAATAATATTGAATATAATCAATAATATTGAATATAATCAATATAATCAATATGATTATTGAATATAATCAATATGAATATACATCTTTCTTGACATGTAATTCAAATAATATTGAATATAATCAATATGCAGAGTAGTGTATATGAGAAGTAAAAAAAAAATCTTAGGAAGGAACACAAGTCAGAATAGAAAGACACATGAAAAGAGAATTTCAATAAATTCACATCTTCCATAAAATATACAGCAAAATCTTACTCAGATAAAGTCTAATTCATTGCCACAAAAAGGATATAAGCAGTAGTTTTTAACATATCCATTTAAACTGCTAGCCTCTATAGAAAGAGTTAATCTTCCTTTAAGACAAATGAGGTCAAGTGCTTTGGACTCTACATTTTAAAATATACCTGGTTGGTTGATGTCTTTATGTAATATTATCTTTAGCTCTAGGATGGTGGTAAGCATTGTAATTGGTAAAGTAAATACAGCAGATCACTAATACCTGGGATTCCTTAGACATTTTTTAGAAAATGTTTCATTTAGTTTGAGTGGGATTTGCAAAACTTAATATTACTATATGTTGAAGAGCACTACTATAAAAAAGAATCACTACTATGGTTGAATTCACCTCTTTTCCCTTCTTCCACCATGTGGCATAATCTAAACCTGGTCATGAGACCACAGTAGACAAACCACAGTTGAGAAACGTTCTATAAAATAACTAACCAGGATTCATCAAAAGTGTCAAGGTCATGAAAGAAAAGGGAAAATTGAGGATTGAAAATATGTATTAACTAAATGCAATGTGGGATCATGGGCAGAAAAAAGGACACTAGAAGAAAAATGAGTAAAATTTGAATAAGGTCCATACTTCAGTAAATAGATCATAGCATAGTATCCTGGTTTTGATCACTGTAAGTGATTACGTCAGTTAACATGAACAAAACAGAAGGATGTGTGTGAACTCTCCATACTATTTTTGCAACTTTTCTATAACTTTTTCAGCTAAAAAAAAAAAGATGAGCCCAAGGTCGATGGTTGTGTTTGAACAAACAGGATTGAAGGTAGGAAAGAGGAATTTGTCTGGGGGCGTGTTACGTCTGACTTGTCTATTAGACTTGGGATGAAAGAATTAGTCGTGAGCAAAGAAATCAGAAAATGTGTAGTTATGTCTAAATAATATATAAGATGGCTGTGAAGCTTAATGAAATTGTAAGAAGGATCCTTTGCTTAAAAAACTTGAAGACACAATTAATCAATTACTAATAACCTGAAACGTAAATTTCTATGATTTCAACAAAACATTTCTCTAGAAGTATTTCCTTTTTTTAAAGATTTATTTATTTACCTTATGACCCAGCAATTGCACTATTGGGTATTTACCCCAAGGATACAAATGTAGTGATCCGAAGGGGCACCTGAACCCCAATGTTTATAGCAGTAATGTCCACAATAGCCAAACTATGGAAAGAGCCCTGATGTCCATGGACAGATGAATGGTTAAAGAAGATGTGAGGTATAATGTATATATTATAGTATTCCATTCTATACAATATCTCATATTGTATAGAATGGGATACTACTCAGCCATTAAAAATGAAATCTTGCCATTTGCAACGATGTGGATGGAACTAGAGGGTATATGATGCTAAGCAAAATAAGTCAATCAGAGAAAGACAATTATCATATGATCTCATTCATACGAGGAATTTTTTTTAATATTTTATTTATTTATTTATTTGTCAGAGAGAGAGAGGGAGAGAGAGCGAGCGAGCACAGGCAGACAGAGTGGCAGGCAGAGGCAGAGGGAGAAGCAGGCTCCCTGCTGGGCAAGGAGCCCGATGTGGGACTCGATCCCAGGACGCTGGGATCATGACCTGAGCCGAAGGCAGCCAGCCGCTTAACCAACTGAGCCACCCAGGCGTCCCTCATACGAGGAATTTAAGAAACAAATAGAGGATCATAGGGGGAAGAGAGGAAAAAAATAAAACAAGACGAAATCAGAGAGAGAAAGACAAACCATAAGACACTCTTAATCATAGGAAACAAACTGAAGGTTGCTGGAGGGAAGGGGGGTGGGGGTGGGGTAAATGAGTGATGGATATTAAGGAAGGCATGTGATGTAATGATCACCGGGTACTGCACAAGACTGATGAATCACAGACCTGTACCTCTGAAACTAATAATACATTATACATTAATTAATAGAATTTAAATTTAAACAAAGAAAAGAAAAGAGTTATTTATTTTGGAGAGAGAGAGCGTGCAGGAGGGCGGGGCAGAGGGAGAGAGACTCTCAGTCAACTCCCTGCCAAGTGTGGAGCCGATGTGGGGCTCCATCTCACAATCCCAAGGTCATGACCCGAGACAAAATCAAGAATCAGTCACTCAACCCCCTGAGCCACCTGGGTGCCCTTCTCTAGAAGTATTTCTTGATGAAATACTTTCTTCACTTGGTTTCAATGACATCTGTAGTCTCCCAGTTTTTTCCTTCTTCAACAGCCACGCTTAGGACTGTTGTGTTCATTGCTCCTGATCTTCTTGTCTCTTTAACATTTGATTGTCCTAGAGCCCATTTCTCCAGTCACTACCCGGTGACCATCTAATCTCATATATAGTATCTGAAAACTGACACTTCCAAATTTCTATCAACTGCTGATTTTTCCTATAAACCTCCCGAGTTGTATATTCATTTTCCAACTTCACATCTCCACTTGGCTATCTAGTAGATACATGAAAGTTAGTACGTCCAATACTAAATTCTTGCCCCTCTGTCACAAACCTGCATCTCAACTGATAGCACCTCCATCCTTCTTTTTGTTCAGGTCAAAAAAAAATTTTTTTTTCAGGTCAAAAATTTTGAAGGAATCTTCAACTCTCTCTTGCTTGCTCTCTTGCTCTCTCACTTTCTATCTCTCCTCCCCTTCAAGTCCTCCCCTCGCTACCACACACATTCAAACCATTAGCGAATTCTATTGGTTCTATCTTCAAAATCCAACCAGAACCCAACAAATCTCATTACATCTACCACTACCATGCAGGTCTAAGCTACCATCATGTCTCCCTTGTTATCATCTCTTGACTGATCACCATGATTCTGCCTCTGTTCCATCTACAGGACAGTCTGAACACAGTATCCACAGTGATTCTTTTCACCTGTGGTTAGATCATATAATATATGATCTCTCAGCTGAAAACTTTACAGTGTTCCTCTTCTTAGTAAGAGTATAACACAAGGGTGCCTGGGTGGCTCAGTGGGTTAAGCGTCTGCCTTTGGCTCAGGTCATGATCCTGGAGTCCCGGGACCAAGTCCCATGTTGGGCTGCTTGCTCAGCTGGGAATCTGCTCCTCCCTCTTCCCTCCCCCCCCAATTCATGATCTCTCTCTCTCTCTCAAATAAATAAAATATTTTTTAAGAAAAGAGTATGAAACAAATTCCTCCCCGTTCCCCTGCACCATCTGGTCCCATTACATGCTCCGTAATTACTGCCTCCTACACGCAATCGTTCCACTGCGGTCACAGCTCTTCATTATTTCTGAAAGGTACCAGACCTGATTCTGTTTCAAGGACTTTTCACTCACTACTCATTATGGGCCTAGAGTGCTCTTCCCTGATAGCCATGTGGATCACCCCTCATCATCTCGAAGTCTTCTATTCACAATCAAAGATGACTAAGCCCCAGCACCCTGAGTGAAAGATCAGCAGAAACAACATAAAGCAGATTTAAATTCCAGAAAATTAGCAATTCAAAATAGAGAACAGCTGTGTATGGAGTATTTACCGACATAATCACAATGACTAATATTTGTGTATGTTAGGCTTCAGTTTAGGAAACAGAAATCCTTCTGGGTATTTATTTCAGAAAAGGGTTTTGTTGTTGTTGTTTTAGCAGGGAATTAATTTGGTACTTAATATGTTGGAAGGGCAGGCATTGAAGAAATGAAGCCAGACACCATCACTAGACTTCAAGCTGTAGGGTCACACGTGGAAACTGTAACTGCTGGCGTTGCTGTTTCTACCACTGCCAATGTCACAGCCTCCCACGCTGGTGAACTTGGAGCTAGTCCAGGGAACACAGAGCTGACTGCTACAAACACTTGTGATGCTGGAGGTGGGACATCAGCTTCTACCATCTCTGTCTCCCTTCAACAGTTTACATGAAATTGACCCCCAATCTAGAATTCTAAACCCAACCAAGCAACGAACAAATGTGTGGTGGAAAAGGCCTGTAATTTCCCCTCCCTCCAAAATGTATTCCCTATGTAACTTTTTTCAGGAAATTGCTGGAAAATGTGCTTCCCCAAAAGCAAGAGAATATAATCATAATGTACTACAATACTCAGCAATGAATAATCTTTATATAAAGATAATGTAAACCCTAATATCAATTTCACCAAGAAGGTAAATTTTCTTACCAACATGAAATGATAATATAAGAAAACTAAATCTTTACCTACCATAATAGCAAATCAGTAGATAGCCTAAAATTAATTAATTGAAAGATAGCAGCACCTGAATATTATGCAAAGTATAAATACGAAATGTAACAAATTCTAGAACAAGGAAAAAGTTGAAAGAGGGGAAGGGGACTCGGGGGAATAAATACCTTAATAAATAGAAAAATTAATTTTAAAAAGACCACACATGAAAAACAAAATAAAGTCCTAAAAAGAAAATATAAGAGAATATCCTTATAATTTTACTTTTTTACTATTAACATTTATATATTATTTGTTTCAGGGGTACAGGTCTGTGATTCATCAGTCTTACACAATACACAGCCCTCACCACAACACATACCCTTCCCGGTGTCCATCACCCAGTCACCCCAACACTCCCACCCCGCCTCCACTCCAGCAACCCTCAGTTTGTTTCCCGAGATTAAAAGCCTCTTATGGTGGGACGCATTGGTGTCTGCTTTTGGCTCACATCATGATCCCAGGGTCCTGGGATCAAGTCCTACATCAAGCTCCCTGCTTAGCGAGGAGCCTGCTTTTCCCTCTGTCTGCTGCTGCTCCCCCTGCTTGTGCTCTCTCTCTCTCTCTGACAAATAAATAAAAGTAAATAAAATCTTTTTTAAAAATGAGTCTCTTATGCTTTGTCTTCTTCTCTGGTTTCTTCTTGTTTCATTTTTTTTAAAATCTTTTTTTTAAGATTTTATTTATTTATTTGACAGAGATCACAGTAGACAGAGAGGCAGGCAGAGAGAGAGAGAGGGAAGCAGGCTCCCTACTGAGCAGAGAGCCCGATGTGGGGCTTGATCCCAGGACCCTGGGATCATGACCTGAGCCGAAGGCAGCGGCTTAACCCACTGAGCCACCCAGGCGCCCCTCTTCTTGTTTCATTTTTTCCTCTCTTCCTCTATGATCCTCTGTCTTGTTTCTCCAATTCCACTTGCTTGTAATAGAAAAATATGGAAAAACTTAAGTGTTTGCCAGTAGGTTAAATAAATGGTTAAATAAATAAGTTTAAATAAATGGTTAAATAAATAAAATATAGTGCACTGACGCCATGGAATATTATGCATCTATTGCAAAAGATTGAGCTAGACATATGTATAGTGACAGTGAGAGATCTTTTTTCCTATCTTATTTTTTTTGTTTATTTTATTAACATATAATGTATTATTTGCTTCAGGGGTACAGATCTGTGAATCATCAGTCTAACACAATTCACAGCACTCACCATAGCACATACCCTCCCCAATGTTCATAACCCAGCCACCCTATCCCTACTCCCACCTTCCAGCAACCCTCAGTTTGTTTCCTGAGATTAAGAATCTCTTATGGTTTGTCTCCCTTCCCAGTCCCATCTTGTTTCATTTTTTCCCTCCCTTCCCCCTATAACTCCCTGCCCTCCCTCACAAATTCCTCATATCAGAGAGATCATAGGTAATTCTTTCTCTGATTGACTTATTTCGCTTAGCATAATACCCTCTAGTTCCATCCACATCGTCTGACCATGAGAGATCTTCACAATAAATTATTAAGAGAAAAAAGCATGTTCTGGAACACCTTGTGTGGTGTGTGATCACGTTTATGTTTTTAAAACTCTTAAAAATGTGCGTGGGTGTGGGGGGAGGTGCGTGTGTAAGGATACACTCTAAATGTTAACTGGTGAGACCTCAACATTTTGCTCCATGTTCTTTTATTTTTATTCTTTTAAAACCAACTCTTAATCATATCCAAAATATATAAAGAACTTAGATTACTCATCAGCAAAAATACAAATAATCCCACTAAAATGGACAGAAGACATGAAAGATATTTTCCAGAGAAGATAACCAGATGGCCAACAGACACATGAAAAGATGCCCAACATCGCTCATCATCAGGTTAGTGTAAATAAAAAACCACAGTGAGATATCGCTTCACACCTGTCAGAATGACTAAAATCAAAAACACAAAACACAAGTGCTCCTGAGGATGTGGAGAAAAAGGAACTTTCATGCACTATTGGTGGGAATGTACACTGATGAAGCCACTGTGGAAAACAGCATGATGTTTCCTCAGAAAGTTAAAAGCAGAACTACCACATGATCCAGTAATTCCACTACTGAGTATTTACCAAAGAATACAAAAACACTAACTCAAAAAAATAGATGCACCCCTATGTTTATTGCAGCATTATTTATAATAACCAAAATATGGAAGCAGTCCAAGTGTCCACCAATAGATGAATGGGTAAAGAAGATATGGTATGCATATATATATATGTGCACACACACACACAATGGAATAATAGTCATAAAAAAGAGTGACTTTAAAAAATTAAAAATTAAAAAAAGATTAAATCTTGCCATTTGCAACAACATGAATGAATCTGGTGTAGTCAAATTCATATAGACCCAGAAAGTAGATTGGTGGACACCAAAGTTTAAAGGGAGGGAAAATGGGGAGTTATCATTTAATGGACACAGAGCTTTAGTTTGGGAAGTTGAAAGAGTTCTGGAGGTGGGTGGTAATGATGGTTGCACAACACTGTGAATGTTCTTAATGTCACTAAACTGTACATACAAAATGGTTAAAATGGGGAGCACCTGGCTGATGCAGTTGGTAGAGCACGTGACTCTTCATCTGAGGGTCGTGAGCTCAAACCACTCATTCATTGGGTGTAGAGCTCACTTTTAAAAAAATGTTAAGGGGCAGGGCACCTGGTGGCTTAGTGGGTTAAAGCCTCTGCCTTTGGCTCGGGTCATGGTCTCAGGGTCCTGGGATCGAGCCCCACATCGGGCTCTCTGTTTAGTGGGGAGCCTGCTTCCCCCTCTCTCTCTGCCTGCCTCTCTGCCTACTTGTGATCTCTGTCTGTCAAATAAATAATAAAATCTTTTTAAAAATGTTAAAATGGTAAATTTTATGTTATATATTTTTATACAATAAAAGTGTTTTTAAAGACTTTAGAAAAATGATATTTTTACCTTTTACTACAGTGACTCATCTCCATTTATTTTCAGAGCTTCAACCATTGTCTATATACCCATAATGTCCACATTATACTTTCAGAAAAGATCTCTTCTCAAATGTTAGCCTCAAATAGCTACCTGTACATTGCCTCAAACTCAAAGTTTTAACATATTTAAAATACCATCTTTTTTTTTTTAAATAGGCTCCATGCCCAGCACCAAAGCTAACCTGGGTCTTGAACTCACGATCCTGAGATCAAGACTTGAGCTGAGATCAAAAGTCAGATGCTTGGCCAACTGAGCCTAGTACCCCTACCATCTTCTTTTTAAAGTCCACTGTGTTCTCAATTTCACTCAGTTGTCTAAGTCAGAAAACTGGGTCATCGTTGACTCTTTCCTCTCCTAAACTCAATTTCAACATTCAGTTGGTTATTGAGGCCAGGTGATATTTTCTTTCAGTTAGTTCCTGAACTTGTCTGTTTCTCTCCATCTGCAATGCTGCTACCTTTGTTTAAGCCACGTCATTTTTCATTCAGATTAACAGAAGAGCCACTTAACCATGCTCCCCACTTCCAATAGTACCTACTTCCTGCACTCATTGCGAGGGTGATTCTCCTAAAATGCAGACCTAATCATGTAACTCTGTTGTGGTAGAGAACACCAGCTAAACACAAAACTTTATGCCCTCCCTTCCATGCATTTACCATAGAATATAGAGTGATTGATTGCCCAGGTGAGGGATTCATGTTGCCCACCTTGCATCTAGAGGTGGCCCCATGACTAGTGTTTGCCAGTGGAATGTAATCAGAAATTACGTATGCTACTTTCAGGCAAAGGTTTTCGAAGATTTCCTCTTCTACCTGCTGAGTGCAGGGGGTAAGACTCCTGTGAGGCCTTCAAGGGTAGCAGAACTATAGGCATAAGCACCCTGGTTTCTGAATCACAGAGATGAGCCATTGAAAACCTGGGCACTCTTTCTTCAGACAAATGTGTGACATATGACCTTCTATTTGGGCCTCGACTCCATATTTTGGAATCTATTTGTACAGTGGTACACCGCCTTACATACTTGCTTAAAATACTTTCAATGGTTGCCTATCACTTTCAAGATAAAGCTTAAATTCCAGTGACACAGTTCACGACGTCCTTTATGATCTGCCTTCTGCCAATCTCTGCAAGTCATTTCTCGCCACTTCCTACTAACTCTTAAGACCTGGGTGTCCTGAACCACTTGTCAAACTTTTGCATCTCTGGGACTTACGATATGCTACTCTATATACATGGGATTGCCTCCCTTCCTCTTTCTCTCTTTTCTTCTGGCTAACATTGCATCGTTCTTCATTTCTTGGGATTTTTTTAGAGTTTTCGAGCACCTCTACACCACCTACCACCTACACATACCCGTGTGTGCATGTGTGCACACATCCCACTGGCTTATATAGGCCTCCTATGTTTTTCTATAAAATTTGTGAATACTGTAACATATTCAATTCACTTTTTCATCTATCTATTTCTATTTTTTAATTGAGATATAGTTGACACACAGTAGCTAGAGAGGTGTCAGGTGTGCAACATAGAAATCGACAAACATATACATTATGTTCTGCTCACTACAAGTGTAGCAACCTTCTTTCACCAACCTAGTACATTGACTATATTCCCTCTGCTGTACTTTTATCCCTATGACTTATTCATTCCATAACTGAAAGTATCTCCCCCTTCCCTTCACTCATTTTCCCTAGATCCTACCCTCCTACTCTCTGGCAACCTTGAGTTTGTTCTCTGTATTTATGGGACTAGTTCTGCTCTTGGGTGGTTTACTCATTTGTTTTGTTTTTTAGATTCCACTTCTAAGTGAAATCATGTGGTATTTGTCTTTCTCTGCCTTCTTTCACTTAGCATAATAAGCTCACATCTATCCATGTTGTCGCAAATGGCAAGATCTCATCCTTACCTATACCTGAGTAATAGCTCATTGCGTATAGATGCACAAATGTTTATGTATATGTTATATATATATATGTGTGTGTGTGATTGTGTGTGCACGTGCACATATGTATATATCTCCCATCTTTAGCCACTCACCTATGGATGGATACCTGGGTTGCATTCATGTCTTGGCTATTGTAAATAATGCTGCAATAAACACAGGGGAGCATATATCTTTTCAAATTAGTGTTTTTGTTTTTGGAGGTAAATATCCAGTGGTGAAATTACTTGATCATAAGGTGTTTCTACTTTTAATTTTTTGAGGAAACTTCAGACTCTTTCCACAATGGCCGTACCAATGTACATTCCCACCAACAGTACAAGAGGGTACCCTGTTCTCCACTTTCTCACCAACATCTTCAGTTTTAAATCCCAACCTTCAGGGGCGCCTGGGTGGCTCAGTGGGTTAAAGCCTCTGCCTTTGGCTCAGGTCATGATTCCAGGGTCCTGGGATCGAGCCCCGCATCAGGTTCTCTGCTGGGCGGGGAGCCTGCTTCCTCCTCTCTCTGCCTGCCTCTCTGCCTGCTTGTGATTTCTATCTGTCAAATAAAAAAATAAATCCCAACCTTCAACAAAAGGCTTGACCCACAGGAGATGCTCAGTAAAGATTTGTGAAATGAATAAAGGAATGATGAATTCTGACCTCTACTCCACTAGTCTTGAAACACTTATCTGTAAAATAAAGCTCTAAATAGATGATTTCTAAGGACCCTTCCTGCTGTAAACTTCTGTCATCTGTATGAAGTGTTATGAAGAGACGTTTTGGATACAGAATTCCTAGAGAGCATGTATCTGTCCCACTCACTTGGTACCTGGTAGGTACGATTTTTTTTTCCTTAGACATTTTGTGGTTTTTATTACATTTCTTCTTGGCTAAGCTATAAATTCTTTTTTTTTTAAGATTTTATTTATTTGACAGACAGAGATCACAAGCAGGCAGAGAGGCAGGCAGAGAGAGACAGGGGGAAGCAGGCTCCCCACTGAGCAGAGAGCCCAACGCGGGGCTCCATCCCAGGACCCTGGGATCATGACCTGAGCCGGAGGCAGAGGCTTTAACCCACTAAGCCACCCAGGCACCCCTAAGCTATAAATTCTTTTCAGAGGCAGGAACATATATATTCTCTCCTAGAACTTAATACGGGCCCTTTTATAAGTAAAATAGTCAATAAATATTTGATAATTTTTCAGGAAAAATGAAGCCTCCATTCTGATTCATTAAATCATGTTAACTTCATAAATTCACGACATAGTTTCATAAATATTTGAGAATTCTTTAAGCTTTAGTATTAAGTCATTATCATAAAGGTTTCTTCATACATTTCCTCATTCATTCTTTCAAAAAGCATGTTTTTACATCCATAAAACTTAACCATTGAGCCATCTTTAGCTGTAGACTTCAGTGGCATTGACTACATTCACGTTGTTGTGCAACCCACAATATCCATCCCCAGAACTCTTTCGTCCTCCTGAACTGAAACTCTGTATAAGTTAAATGGTATATCCTCATTCACCCTGCTCCCCAGGCCCTGGCAACCACCATTCTGTTTTCTGTGTCTATATGAATTTGACAATTTCAGGTACCTCATAGAAGTATAATCATGTAATACTTGTTCTGGTGCCTGGGTGGCTCAGTCGATTAAGCACCTACCTTCAGCTCAGGTCATAATCTCGGGGGGCCTGGGACTGATTCCCGCATCAGGCTCCCTGCTCAGAGGGGAGCCTGCTTCTCCCTCTTCCTCTGCCTGTCTCTCATGAATAAATACATAAAATCTTTTTAAAAAATCATATAGGGGCGCCTGGGTGGCTCAGCACGTTAAAGCCTCTGCCTTCAGCTCGGGTCGTGATCCCGGTGTCCTGGGATTGAGCCCGTGTCAGGCTCTCTGGGCGGCGGGGAGCCTGCTTCCCCCTCTTCTCCCTGCCTGCCTCTCTGCCTACTTGTGATCTCTGTCTGTCAAATAAATAAATAAAATCTTTTAAAAATATATTTAAAAAATTAAAAATCATATAATACTTGTCTTTTGTGTCTGTATCATTTCATAGAGTCTTCAAAGTTTCTCCATGTTATGGCATATGTTAGAATTTAATTCCTTTTAAAAAAAAAAGAATTTAATTCCTTTTAAAGGCTGAGTAATATTCCACTATACACACACCCCACACACATTTTGTTTATCCATTTATCTGTTGATGAACGTTTAGACTGTTGCTACCTTTTGGCTATTATGAATAATGCTACCATGAACATGGCTGGGTGTACAAATATCTGTTGGAGTTCCTGCTTTCAGTTCTTTGAAGAATATATCCAGAAGTAGAATTGCTGGATCGTATGGTAATTCTATACTTAATTTTTTGAGGAATTGCCATACTACCTTCCACAATATCTACACCACTTTACATTCTGACCTGCAATACACAAAGGCTCCAATTTCCCTACATATTCTCCAATTCTTGTTATTTTCTGGTGTCTTTCTTTTTTGCATCCTAGCCGTTCTAATGGGTATGAAGCTATGGTATTTTTACCTATATGTGTTCTGATTTAACCAGCTAATGAACTTCCCCTGACAATGATCCAGTTCCTTTGTTTTCTCATATGAAATCTGAAATAGTTTAATAATCAGTCATTGGCCACTAGAAAACAAATATTCATTATACATTTCAAAACTTAGCCTTTGTCAAGGTGACTGGGTGGCTCAGTTGATTAAGCTTCCAACTCTTGGTCTCAGCTCAAGTCTTGACCTCAGGGTTGTGAATTTAACCCCTGAACTGGGCTCCACGCTAGGCGTGGAACACACTTAGGAAAAAAATTAGCCTTGAAGCATTTAAATGGCTCAGTGGGTTGAATGACTCCTGATTTCAGCTCAGGTCATGATCTCAGGGTCCTGGGATCCAGCCCCAGGTTGGGCTCCGTTCCTCTCCTTCCACTTGCTATTTCTCTCTAAAGTAAATAAATAAATCTTAAAAGAAGAATAAGAGAGGATGCCTGGGTGACTCAATCAGTTAAGTGTCTGACTCTTGGTTTTGGTTCAGATCATGATCTCATGACCAAGCCCTACATCTAGCTCCACACTCAGTGGGGAATCTGCTGGAAAGTCTCTCTTTCCCTCCCCTCTGCCTCTCCCCTCATTCATTCTCTCTCTCACTCTCAAATAAATAAATTAAATAAACAAATAAGTAAGTAAAATTATTTTAAAAAAGAAAAAACAGCCTTTGTCAATAACATTTTTTTAAATTAATGGACTTTATCTTTTTTATGAGAAATTATAGTTACAGGGACTCCTGGGTGGCTCAGTGGGTTAAGTGTCTGCTCTCAGTTCAGGTCATGATGCTGGGATCCTAGGATCGAGTCCTGCACTGGGCTCCTTGCTTGGCAGGAGCCTGCTTCTCCCTCTGCCTGCCTCTCCCCCACTTGTGCTCTCTCCTCTCTCCCTCTCTTTCTGACAAATAAATACATAAAAAATTTTTAGAAAAATTTTAGTTACAGACTTCCCATATACCTCTTCAGTCCTTCTCCAAGCCCCAGCTTCCCCTATTTTTAACATCTTGCATCAGTGTGGTACGTTTGTTACAACTGATAAACCAATATTATTAACTAAAGCTCATAGTGTACATTAAGGTTTACTCTTTGTGTTGTGTATTCTATGGGTTTTGGTAAATGGATCCACAATTACAGTAGCCTACAGAATAATAGCTTCATTGCCCTAAAAATGCCCTGTATTCCACCTGTTTGTTCCTCCCTCAACCTATTCCCAGGCAACCAGTGATCGTTTTATAGTTTCCCTTTTACTGTTTCCAGATGATCATATAATTGAAATCATACAGTACATAGCCTTTATAGATTGTTTCTTTCATTTAATAATATGAATTTAAGTCTTCTCTGTGTCTTTTCCTGGCTTGATCAATTCTTTTTATTGCTAAATAATATTTCATTGTATGGGTGTATCAAGTTGTTGCTTATCCATTCACCTATTAAAAGGCATGTTGGTTGTTTCTAAGTTTTGACAATTATGAATAAAGGTGCTATAAGCATTCACGTTCGTATTTTGTAAGCACACAAGTTTTTAACTCATTTGGGGAAATACGAAGGTTGTAATTGTTGGATGGTGAGATAAGAGCATGCTGTGTAAGAAATGTATAAATAGTTTTGTAAGAAATTTCCAACCTGTCTTCCAAAATGTGTGCAGCATTTTGCATTCCCAGCAACAATAAATAAGAGTTCCTGTTGTTCCACATTCTTGCCAGCATTTGCTGTGGTCAGTGTTTTGGTTGTTGGTCATTCTAACAGGTAAGTAATTGTATCTCATGTTGTTTTAATTTGCAATTCTCTAAAGATATATGATGTGGTGTATCTTTTCATATGATTAATATCTTCTTTGCTAAAGGGTTTGTTCAGATCTTTTGACTATTTTTCTAGTTGTTGTTGTTGTTGAGTTTTAAGAGTTCTTATACATTTTGGATACCAGTCCTTTATCTGATATGTATCTGTTTTGCAAGGATTTTCTCCTAGTCTGTGGCTTATCTTTTCATTCTCTTAACTGTATTTTTTGCAAACCAGAATTTTTTTCTTAATGAAGTCCAACTTAACATTTTCTTTTCTATTTTGGGTTGTGTTTTTGTTGTTATATCTAAGAAGTCATCACCAAACCCAAAGTCTCCTAGATTTTCTTCTCTGCTATCTCCTGGAGTTTTATACTCTTGCATTTTATGATCTACTCCGAGTTTAGGTCTATGATTCACTTTGAGCTAATTTTTGTTCAGTGTGTATAGTCAGTGTCTATATTCATTTTTTTAAAGATTTTATTTATTTATTTGACAGACACAGATCATGAGTAGGCAGAGAGGCAGACAGAGAGAGAGAAGGAAGCAGGCTCCCTGCTAAGCAGAGAGCCCAATGTGGGGCTCGATCCCAGGACCCTGAGATCATGACCTGAGCCGAAGGCAGAGGCTTTAACCCACTGAGCCACCCAGGTGCCCTATATTCATTTTTTTTTTTTTGCATGTGAATGTCCAGTTGTTCCAGCACCATTTGTTGGAAAGGCTATCTTTTCTTCCTTGAATTGCCTTTGCTCTGTTGTCAAGGATCAAATGACTCTATTTATGTGGGTGTATGTCTGGGATCTCTAATCTGTTGTGTTGTTCAATGTGTCTGTTCTTTTTTTTTTTTTTAGGTTTCATTTATTTATTTGAGAGAGAGAGCACTAGAGCAGGGTGAGGGGCAGAGTGGAGAGGCAGTCTCCCTGCTGAGCAAGGACCCTGATGCAGGGCTCTATCCCAGGACCCTGGGATCATGACCTAAGCCGAAAGCAGATGCTTAACCAACTGAGCCACCCAGGTGCCCCCAATGTGTCCATTCTTTTGCCAATACTACACTGTCTTGATTACTATAGCTCTAAAGCCTTGAGGTCAAGCAGCATCAGTCCTTGGATTATCAGTCCTTTAATATTGTATTGACTGGTCTGGGTCTTGTGATTTTCCATATAAACTTTAGAATCAGTTCGTCAGTATCCACACAACAATTGGCTGAGATTTTTATTGGGATTGCATTGAATCTATAGATCAAATTACAGAGAACTCATACCTTAATAACATTTAGTTTTCCTATCCATGTACATGGAATATCTCCCCATTTATTTAGATTTTCTTTCATGTCTTTCATTAGAGTT
The DNA here is from genome assembly GCA_004024625.1 of Mellivora capensis. Classification (NCBI taxonomy): domain Eukaryota; kingdom Metazoa; phylum Chordata; class Mammalia; order Carnivora; family Mustelidae; genus Mellivora; species Mellivora capensis. The sequence continues at coordinate 21,435 of PISX010013622.1, read as the reverse complement.
TTGTAGTTTACTCATATAGATATTGTACATATTTTGTTATATTTAAACCTAAGTATTTTTTGTGCTAATGTAAATGGTATTGTCTTTCTAATTTCAATTCCAATAGTTCATTTCTGGTAAATAAGAAAATAATTGTCTTTTATATATTAACCTCTACTCAATTATGGAGAACAATCTGATGGTTACTAGAAGGGTGGTGGGGGGATGGGTTAAATAGGTGATGGGGTTTAAGGAGTGCATTGTGGGTCATCTGAACGGCTCAGTCTGTTGGGTATCCAACTCTTTTATGGGCAGGGAGAGGCATCCAACTCTTGATTTTTGGCTCAGGTCATGATCTCGGAGTGGTGGGATTGAGCCCTTCATCGGGCTCCACACTCAGTGCAGAGTCTGCTTGTCCCTCTCCCTCTGCTGCTCCCCCCAACTCTCTCTCTTTCTCTCTCTCAAATAAGTAAATAAATACAATCTTTAAAAAAAAAAAGAGTGCATTTGTGAGAAGCACAGGGTGATGTATGGAACTGTTCAATGACTGTATTGTATACCTGAAACTAATATAACACTGTATGTAAACTAACTGGAATTAAAATTAAAACTTTTTAAAAAAATAAAGTAAAATATTTCAAGTATATATTATGTGTGTGTGTGTGTGTATTAACCTATATCCTGCAACCTTGTTATAGTTGCTTCTTATTTCCAGGATTTCTTTTACTGAGGTTTTGGGATTTTCCATACAGACAATCATTATCATCTATGAACAGACTTTTATTTTTTACTCCCCAATTTTTATACTTTTTAGTTCCCTTTCTTGTCTTATTGCATTAGCTAGAACTTCTAGTATGATATTTAATAGAAGTGGTAAGAATAGACCTGTTCCCTTTCTTGTCTTATTGCATTAGCTAGGACTTCTAGTATGATGTTGAATAGAAGTGGTAAGAGTAGACCCCCCCTTGCCTTTTTCCTAATCTTTGCAGGAAATGAACTTTTATTTCTAATATTGGCTAATTTTTCCTTTTATGTTCTTTTTCTATCAAAAATTAAAAATTGAGGGGCACCTGAGTGGCTCAGCAGGTTAAGCCTCTGCCTTCAGCTCGGGACATGATCTCAGGGCCTTGGATCAAGCCCCACATCAGGCTCTCTGCTCAGCAAGGAGCCTGCTTCCCCCTCTCTCTGTGCCTGCCTCTCTGCCTACTTGTGATCTCTCTCTCTCTCTCTGTCAAATAAATAAATAAAACAAAATAAAATAAAATCTTAAAAAAAAATTGGGACACCTGGGCGACTCAGTCATTTAAGCATCCACCTCTTAGTTTCAACTCAAGTCATGATCTTGTGGGTCCTGAAATCAAGCTCTGCGTGAGGCTCCATGCTCAATGGGGAGTCTGCTTGAAGATTCTCTTCCTCTGCCCCTCCCCTCACTCACATATTCTCACTTCCTCTCCCCTCTCTCTCTCAAATAAATAAATCTTTGAAAAAAATTGAAAATATAAATAAATAATTAATTAGTTAGGAGCACCAGTCTGGGTTAGTTGGTAGATCTTAATCTCTGGGTCATGAGTTCAAGTCCCACATTGGGCACAATGCTTACCTAAAACAAAAAAAAATTGAGTTAAGAAAATTTTTAATTAAAAAATAAAATTAAATGTACAAAAGAAGGAGAATAACTATAACCTATTGTTCACAATCCAAACACAGTATACCAAGTGTGGGTATTTTCTTACAATTCTACCTATTAGTTATTGCTTTTATTACATAATTATAATCATACCGACTGCTCAATTTGTTACCTGGATTTTTTTTCAGTTAGTTTTCTTCTTTTCAAAAGATTTTATTTATTTATTTATTTATTTATTTATTTATTTATTTATTTATTTTACAGAGAGAGACAGAAGGGGATAGCATACATGTATGTGCAGAGAGGCAGAGAGGGAAGGAGAAGAGGAGGGTGGAGGACAAGCAGACTTCCAGCTAAGCCTGGAGGTGGACACAGGGCTCCACACCAACTGAGCCACCCAGTTGCCCCCAGTTAGTTTTTTATCCTAAACATTTTTTTAAAGATTTATTTATTTGTTTGAGAAAGAGAGAGAGCATAAAAGGGGAGAGGTGCAGAGGAAGAGAGAAGCAGACTTCATGCTGAGTGTGGAGTCCAACACAGGACTTGATCTCACAACCTGAGATCATAACCTGAGCCAAAATCAAGAGTCAGATACTGAACAGACTGAGTCACCCAGGCATCCCTACATTTTCAAAGACTATTTAGTAACATTAAAATGTTTAGGATAGGGGCACCTGGGTGGCTCAGTCATTTAAGCATCTGACTCAGGTCATAATGTCAAGGTCCTGGGGTTGAGCCCCCATGGGTACCACACTCAGTGAGGAGCCTGCTTGATGATTTCTCTCCCTCTCCCTCTGTCTGCTCATACTGTCTCTCTCCCTCCCTTTCTCTTTCTTTCTCTAAAATAAGTAAATAAATATTTTTTTAAAAAGAAAACGTTAATGACTCTACAATGCTTTATTCCATGCCTTACGTAATTATTTCCCACAAATGAATCTTTTTTTTTAAAGATTTTATTTATTTATTTGACAGACAGAGATCACAAGTAGGCAGAGAGGCAGGCAGAGAGAGAGAGAGGGAAGCAGAGAGCCCGATGCAGGACTCAATCCCAGGACCCTGGGATAGAGTCCATGTCAAGGTCTCTAATCAGCAGGGAGCCTCCTTCCACCTCTCCCTCTGCCTGGTGTTCCCCCTGTTTGTGTCACTCTCTCTTTGTCAAATAAATAAATAAAATCTTTAAAAATAGTCATTATAAATAAATAAATAAACAAATATTTTTACCATTATAAATAATACTGCTATATTTGCACCTATAGCATTTTATGTATTTAGAATAATTTGTTATGATAAATTTCTAATATTACTGAATTAAGACATGAAAAAAATCTAAGGTTAATTATATATTAGAAAATTGCTTTCCTTAAGTGTTTTACAGATTCATGTTCTAACCAGCAATGTGTTACAATCTCATTAACAGCAGTTTTCATCACTTACTTTTATTCTTGCTAATTTAACAAGAGAAAATATTTGGAGTTTGGGGTTTTTTTAAGATTTTATTTTTAAGTAAACTCTCTACCCAAAGTGGGGCTCAAACCTACAAGTCCAAGATCAAGAATTACATGTTCTACCAACTGAGCCAGCCAGGCACTCCTAGAGTTATTTTTATATGTGTTTTTTTTTTAAGATTTTATTTATTTATTTGACAGAGAGAGAAATCACAAGTAGGCAGAGATGCAGGCAGAGAGAAAGGAAAGCAGGTTCCCCGCTGAGCAGAGCGCCTGATGCGGGACTCGATCCTAGGACCCTGAGATCATGACCTGAGCCGAAAGCAGAGGCTTAACCCACTGAGCCACCCAGGTGCCCCTATATGTGTTTTTAATTGCTGGTTATTTAAATTTTTTTCTTTAGCTAGACAGTTGTGCTTCCTCTTTTGCATATTTTTTGTGCATGTTGTTTGGTCATTTCTTTAATTTAGAGTGTTTTTCTTATTGATTTGTCTGAGTTACTTATATAATAAAAAGTTGGCCATTTGCCTTCTAGATTTGCTGTTATATTTTCCAAGTTTGTTATTTGCCTTCCAATTTTTTCATATATTTTAATTATAGTTAAATTATTTATATGAGCTCATATATAAATAAATATCATTATATAAACTATATATTTATAGTTTTAAACTATATATATAAACTATATATATAAAAACTATATCTATAAACTATATATAGAAAAACTATATATATAAACTATATATAGTATATATAAGCTATTATACATAAAATATTTATTTATGTAATTTAATATTTGCTTCCATTTTTCTCCTAGCTTTCTGTAACTATATATATTTTTAATTAAATATATCTGTGAGGGTGTAAATTATCACATTTAAAAATTTTATTTTTAGGGGCACCTGGGTGGCTCACTCGTTAAGCGTTTGCCTTCAGCTCAGATCATGATCCCAGGGTCCTGGGATGGAGCCCCGCATCAGGCTCCCTGCTCGGCGGGAAGCCTGCTTCTCCTCTCCCACTCCCCTTGCCTGTGTTCCCTCTTTTACTGTGTCTCTTTCTGTCAAATAAATAAATAAAATCTTTAAAAAAATAATAATAAATAAAGATAAAAAAATAAAGATTTTATTTTTAGTCATCAGCTCACCATATATACATAGATCAAATCATTACACTGTGCATCTAAACTAATACAATGTTACATGTCAATTACATCTCAGCAAATCTGGAAAAAATATTTTATAAATAGTGAACTAATTGCATCAACTCCATCCGTTCATTTAATGATTAAGCATTTACTCAGATAAGTGATGATAAAATTTCAGAGAGGAAACAATTCCAGGATTATGTGATAAATGTGGTGATAGTGGTATACATTCTACAGGCACATTCATTGAACTTTAGTGACTAGGAGACCCCAGGTATTCTATAGGGACCAGTCATGGCCCTTGTTTTTAGAAAAGAGAGACCAAGAGAGAACTTTAAGTCAAACAGGGGTTACAGATAAATTTATTGTGTGAGAAGTGTCCTAACAGAGGAAGTCTGGGCTGCCCGGGGAACACAGATGAAGAAGACACATCTGTATCAAATCCAACTGTCTTCCTCTCTGACTGCCTGAGGATCAACCACCATCATGAGCGATATGGTTACTATCCAGACCAAGAAGTTCATGACCAACTGACTACTTCACCCTAGGGAATACAACAGTACCTAAGACAGAAATTCGGGGAGAAACTAGCCAAAAGGTACAAGACAACACCGGATGTCACCTTTGTATTTGGATCCAGAGCCTATTACGGTGAAGGGAAAACAACTGGCTTTGGCCTGATTTATGACTTCTTGGATCACGCGTCCGAAAATGAACCCAGATACAGACTTGGCGGGTATGAGAAGAAACAGACATCAAGGAAACAGTGAAAGCAATGCCAGAACAGAATGAAGAGAGTCAGGGGGACTGCAAAGGCCAACGTTGGCTCCGGTCAAAGTGAGCTGGGGATCAGGCGCAGAAGGAGCAAAGACTCTGCAGTGACTTTACCTACAGCTATTGTGCAGATGTTTCACAAGAGGATTAATAAAGAAGTAATGTATTTAAATAAATAAGCAAGTAATTTAAATACATTTAAATAAGTAATTTAAATTTATTTTATTTAGACTTCATTTAATAAATAAGTAATATAAAATTTCACTTACATGAGTAGATAAATAAATACGTAATTTACACAAATTCCAGTTAAATAAATAAGTAATTCAAAACAAACTAGGGAACCAGAGAGTCTTGCTAGAGGAGGTACCATGGACATGAGCTAGAGGAAGGGGCACACATCCTGGCAAAGAGCCCACATACCAAGACAGAGGACATGAGCCCTCCACGTGTGTCCTGCGAACGCAAAGTGGTTTGTTATGGCTGATGGGATGTGTTCTACATGTAGCTAACTGAAAAGGAATGAAGTTCAAGGTGTGGGCAGGAGCCAGAATATAGCATCTTTTATGCCAGATCTTAGCGTCACTTTCTAAATAATCCTTCCTTTTCACATAGAAATAAGAATGCTCGTTGAGTCCTTATTATGGGTCAGCCAGCATCTCTTCCAAGTGCTTTCCATGTACTAACTCGCTTAATTCTCACAATCATCCATGCTGTAGATACCAGTATTATCCCTTTTCTTACATAACTCGGAAACTGGGGTGCAGAGAGGTTAAGTAACTTGTCCCCAGTCACACAGCTATATTTAAACCCATGCAGTCTGAGTCGAGAGGCCAAAACTGTTAAACACTCTGCCATTCATTATTATGGGATACTTCAAATATTTAAAAGACTAAATTTTTTAGAAAGTTATCTGGAGGCTATGGATTCTGTACAGTATTATAGTTCTATTCATTCTTATTCCAAAATCATGCTGTTTAAGTTGTGCTTTTTTTTTTTTCATGTTTTCATATCTAAAGGTAATCTGTGCCTTCACTATTTTCTTTTTCAGGGTGTTGATTTTTTTTTTTAAAGATTCCATCCATTTATTGAATTGACAGAGAGCAAGAGACAGCAAGAGAGGGAACACAAGCGGCAGGGGGTGGGAGAGGGAGAAGCAATCTCCCTGCTTGAGCTGGGAGCCCAATGCAGGGCTCCATCCCAAGACACTGGGATCATGAGCTGAGCTGAAGGCAGCCCCATAATGACTAAGCCACCCAGATGCCCCTTTCAGGGTTTTTTCTTTTTTTTTTTTTCTTGTAATTATTGCCTATTTATTTGTCAAGTGAACTTTCACAATAATTTTGTTGAACTCAAGTTTGGGATTAGAGGATTTAGGTTGAAAGTGCATTTAAATGTATAAATTAAATGAGAAAGTATTCAGTGTTTCCATCCAGAAACTGCTATATACTGCTTCATTCATTTCTCTCAAATTTATGAATACATTTTTATAATTTTCTTAAGATAGGTAGCATTTGATAAGATTATCCTTCGATGTGTTATAATTTCTGCAGAAGTGTAATATCTTATTGTGTTTCCTCATTCTGGATTATCAGCCTATAGGAAAACTACTTATTGGTATCGCTTCTCCTGAAACGTGAAATAATAAAATTACCACTCAAAAACCATGAACATCGGAAAGGTATACACTTTATTCAATAGTGTTCAAAACATTCAGAAAATATTTGGGTCACATGAAAGGCTACAAAGAGAATATGGCATTTTTAGTCATTGTTTATCTATGTTTTAGTTACGCATTCAAACTACTGTCAGTGATGCGTTTTCATATCATTTTTCCCAGAGTAAGACAGGAGGAAACGAGCAAATTACGTCGCTCTCCAGGACCCATCCCAAGGCTCACAGTTCAAGCTAATCATTGACAGAGCTTTACAATCACAAGCTTTTACTGAAGCGTTTGATAAGACAGGCGGGCAGTGAGCAGCCAGCGAAGCCAGGCTGTGCGGCTGGATCTCCAGGGAATGAATGGATTTTCCGCAGCGCCCATGAAAGAAACATACACTACAGGAAAACAATGTGCAACCGCGGTCTGCAAAGATCTGTCATCCTGTCGGCATTTATTCTCCTACGAGCTGTTACTGGAATGTCTGGGGACGGAAGCGCTGTATGGTCTAAAACTCCTCATTTTAGTCCGGTAAATGAAAGTCAGCTGTTTCTCTATGACACTTTTCCTAAAAACTTTTTCTGGGGCGTTGGGACTGGAGCATTTCAAGTGGAAGGGAATTGGAAGACAGATGGAAAAGGACCCTCTATATGGGATCATTTCATCCAAACACACCTTAAAAATGTCAACAGCACGAATAGTTCCAGTGACAGTTACATTTTTCTGGAAAAAGATTTATCAGCCCTGGATTTTATTGGAGTTTCTTCTTATCAGTTTTCAATTTCCTGGCCAAGGCTTTTCCCCGATGGGATAGCGGCAGTTGCCAATGTAAAAGGTGTCCAGTACTACAATGCTCTTCTCGATGCTTTAGTACTGAGAAACATTGAACCTGTAGTTACTTTATACCACTGGGATTTGCCTCTGGCGCTACAAGAAAAATATGGGGGGTGGAAAAATGAAACAATAACAGATATCTTCAATGACTATGCCACCTACTGTTTCCAGACGTTTGGGGACCGCGTCAAATACTGGATTACAATTCACAATCCGTATCTAGTCGCTTGGCATGGGTATGGGACAGGTATGCACGCTCCCGGAGAGAAGGGAAACTTAGCAGCTGTCTACACTGTGGGACACAATCTAATCAAGGTACCGTACCACCTGTAAGATAGCTTCATGTTAGAGCTTCCGAGTGTAAGGAGCAGGAGTTTAAAAGAAATGCTAAGAAATGTACCTTGTGTTTAAGTAATTCTTTTTATTGACAACTCAACTCATGGTAGTCTAACTCACAAGTTGTAGCCTCTAATTTCTCATTTAAGGTCGGGCTTTATGTATCTAAGCTCTAAGTAATGTTTAAGCCAATTATTGTCCTTAAGGGTTGTGTTTTAAAAAAATTTTTTTAACTCTTGGGGTGCCTGGGTGGCTCAGTGGGTTAAAGCCTCTGCCTTCGGCTCAGGTCATGATCCCAGAGTCCTGGGATCAAGCCCCACATCGGGCTCTCTGCTCAGCAGGGAGCCTGCTTCCTACTCTCTCTCTGCCTGCCTCTCTGCCTACTTGTGATCTCTGTCTGTCAAATAAACAAAAATCTTTAAAAAATAAATAAATAAATATGACTTGCAAAATTAAAAAAAAAATTTTTAAACAAGTAGACATTAGAGTGTGAGAATATGAGTTTCCTTTCATTCGGTGAAAAACCAGTACTTTAGAAATCTAGTTGCTGAAACCCTTTTCTGACAATGTGTAACCATTTCAGAAATTTTTTACAGCTTGACCTTTTCCAGTCACCCTTTGTTGTTAGTATTGTTATTCTTAGTGATACTTAGCAGTAATAAGCTAAATACATGTTAACTAACTGATCCATATTAAACACAGGAATGGAGAAAAATGCACTTCACAGTTGGTTTTATCTGTGTTACATGGCAGAAAAGATGAGGCTAACTGTTCTAGGAGGTAAAACTACACTAGTAACATAAAAACTGGGAAGAATATTCTCCACTCGGTTTTAAAAGCTAGAGTTAATGTTGTTAGAGTTGAGATGTTAAAATTACTAAAACAGTGAAAATGTAAGCAAAATAATAGCAAATATTGGTTGGATGCTTACTGTGTACCAAAGACAATATTAAGCATTCTGTATGCACTATCACAGTTAATCCTCACAATAACTTTGTGAACTAAGTCCTATTAGTATCCCCATTTTCAAGATAAGGAAACTGAAGCTTAGTGGGATTACATGAATTAATTTATAGATGACAACATAATTAAACACCAAATGTCTTTATTAAGAATGTTTTTAAAAGAGTGATATTTCAGGGATTTTAAAGTGACTTCACCTCACGCTGAAGCTAATATCTAGAATCAGGTTAAACTTCTCGAGTCCAATAGTTTCCTTGGGGAAAATAAATTACTCTGGACACTTGTCACATTTTGAAAATGAAGACAGTTTATTAGTACTGTTTCATAATGTGCTAGGAGGACATTTGATTTTTGATAATCAAATGTGAAATGTGTAAAAGTAGAAAAATGTATAGGAACATAAAATTACTCCGAGGTCTAAATTTGCACATACAAAAATACCTATCCACCTTCTTTTCTTTTTGAACTTGCTGGGCTATTATACATAGCTGTTGTGCTGTGGTTCAGTTGCGTCTGCCTTTGCCATAAATAAATTGTATTATGACTTCAAGGCCATTTACATATCTCTGATTAGCATTGTCTATAGAACACGTGATTGATGTGAGGGTGTACTGTAATTTGGCAAGTAGGACCTTAAAGGTAGAGCTCTTAACTATGAAGATACAGGCTTGTGTAGACTGAGAAATATCAGATTGTACCAGAGGGTATAAAGTGAAAAAGTTCAATTCCTCTCTCCCTCTCCACCTGACAATTTCGGCCTCGAGGAAGCTACTGTTGGTGGTCTTTTACATAGTCTTTTTAGAGTTAAATAGGCACATACATTTTTTAGATGTTTTTTTAGATGTTTTAGGCATGTATATGCCTATTTAATTTAGAGTTAAATAGGCATATACATGCACGTATATGTTTATTTAACCTTCTTATAAAGAAAATGATCTCAATTGTTGAAATTTTCCATTACCTGGAATAATGTTAACAATAGGAATTTTCAGGAAAAATATATTTTAGTGGTTAATTTAAAGCCTTAAAAACTGGCTATTGGATAAAAAATACACGGGAAAAAGTTGTAACTAACCAATAGACATTGCTTCCAAACTTCGCATATAAAATGCTGTATTTTTCAGATTTTTTCATTGTCCCCTAATTCAAGAGAGACTCTGCCTTTAACACAAAATTAGCACTCTCCAATAGTGAAATAAATTTTATTGTTTTAAATTGAGGCATTACATTTTTTAATTATTGACTTTTCCAAATAATTTCTCCTATCTCTTTAAAATTTCTAAATCACTAGCTCAAATAAGGAGTGTAAGGGGTCCCTTGAAATCAGCCAGAAAGTGAAATATGCTTCTTAGCCCAGTGACATAGAGCTCCAGAGAGAAATCTTGCAATGGTTTGGTAGCCCGAGGTGAACTCATTTTTCCCACTTGTTCCTTCTCTGTTGTTCCTTTGACATGGAAAAGATTAATTTGATATTTTATGTCATAATCAGGTATTTCTTCCTTATTTTGCCACCTGTGACCCAGAAGCAGCATTCTTGAGGATTTGTTTTGAGTCCGAGTTCACACATTTCACTGAGTTAAAAAAAAAACCTAATATAAAAATCAACCTGGGGCGCCTGGGTGGCTCAGTGGGTTAAAGCCTCTGCCTTTGGCTCAGGTCATGATCCCAGAGTCCTGGGATCGAGTCCTGGGATCGAGCCCTGCATTGGGCTCTCTGCTCTGTGGGAAGCCTGCTTCCCCCTCCCTCTCTCTGCCTCCCTGTCTGCCTACTTGTGATCTCTGTGTGTCAAATAAATAAATAAAATATTTTTTTTTTTAAAAGTTCAATCAACTTTATTCCCCAGCCCTCAGACACTGATAAAAGATTTCATAGTGGCTCTTGGGGTCTTTTCTAGTTCCAGGATAACCTTGAAAACTCCATTTCGGTCTGCAGCGTCCTGGTTTGGAGAAAACCTGAATGGCCTAGCCAATTCTGAGACTGACCTGAACTTTAAATCCCAACTTTATTGCAGATTTGGTGGTTACGTTATAGTGAGTCTAAGCCTTGGGTCAAAACAAAAAACAAAAAACAAAGAACTGCCATAATCATACCCACTAAGGGATGCTCCACTCTGCGTTTTGAGGAGTATTTGTAACAGAGAGAGTACATTTTTTGACTTGGTCATCTCTAAGCATGGAATTATGGCTTTAAATATATCTGCAATCTTGGCAACAACCTTGCCAGGTGCCTATTATTGTCCTCCATGTTTTACCACAGAGTGATTATTTCTAACATACATCGTGTTCCTGCCCTGCATACAATCCATTTAAGTGGCTCTCCAAAGCTTTTGGGACTAAAGTCCTGATTTTTCACTAAGATACTCAACCCACAACCCCTGGCTTCCATTGCAGGCTCCTTCCTGGCCACTCTCCCGGGCCCGGGCATCACTAATGCCAGCCCATTGTACCCCACGATCTACTATAGTGCATGACTGGCAGTGTCTTGGTTTTACCTCGCTGTTCCTCCCCCACTCAGCCCTTACTAGCATTCTATCCTGTGAGGATGCCCTTTGAACTCCCTAGTTGACCTATCTGATGTCCTTCAAGACTCCGTTTAGGCAGTCACTACCTCTAAGTTGTTCTTGACTTGTTGGGGTTAGTGTCCCTCCTAAAGGGTCCCATAATTAAGACAGGCTCGCTTCTGTCACAGCACTCATACCATATGCTACTCTTCGGTCTCCCCAAGTAACCTGAGAGCTCCTTGAAAGGAGAGGCTCTTCTTTGTCTTTGTGTTTCCAGCACTGAGCTCAGAATATTACATACATGCTGGGTAGAAATGTTTGTTGCGTGAGTAGTGTAGGATTTCTATCTCAAATCCTGCAATTGAAAAACCAATCTCAAGTTCAAAATTCATACTTTGTTGCATTATTGCTGATTCTTGAAACATTACCCATGTTGATATACTGGTATATGAGTCAGGACTTTTTGGTTGGGAGGGACAGGAGCCTAATTCAAGTTGGCTTAGCAAGAATGGACGATTCCCTGGCTCAGTAACCAAATCAAAGGACGAATGACCCCATAATGAGAACACTGTCAGAAGCCCTTTATCTCGCTCTCTCATGTCCTTTCCTTCTTGGGGGTTGGCATTCTTCTCTCTTCCGTAGAGGAAAGATTTCTCTATTTCAAGTTCAGTTTTTAAAACCCTCGAGATGGATTCCAGCCTGTGTGGCCCTCTAGCTCTCATCCCTCAGATCAGCAAAGCCCCAAGTTTTCACATTAGTAAAGGCAGTTAAGATGTCTGTTTTCTTTCTATTTTTAAGCCAATAAATATGCATTAAAATTTAAATTTGTAGGTCCCCCCCTTAAAAGGGAACATCTGAGAGCCCCTAAGTAAACATGCACAGAAGTTGAGGGAGATGAGTTTGCTCGTAAGAGGGGAAGTCATTCAGTTTTTTATGCCACAAAATAGCCTCCATGATAGTTTTGACTTCATTGCTTTAAATTTTTATCTTTCGTAGACATGTACTGTTTACATAGTGTCAGGATTTCTCAACCTAGGACTATTGACACTTCAGGTCAAGTAATTCTTTTCTGTGGTGGGGTGTTCTGTGCAACGTAGAATGCTTAGCCCTCTCCTTGGCCTCTCCCCACTAGAGGATAGTAAACTCCCTTGTCCCCAGGCTTATGACATCAAAACTGTCTCCAGACATTGCCAAATGGCCCCAGCAAGTGGGAGGCAAAATTCCTCTCCTTTCCCTCTCCTGAAAAGCCCTGATAGGAACCTATACTAGACAACTGGGCCAAAGACATGAAGCATAAATATCAAGGATTTTGAAATAGAATTAGAATGAGGGACATAAAGTTCCCTCAATTTTAGAAAATCATCTCAAGATTTTCACCAGAGCGGCAAGTTGCGTAGATAAACTCTAAATTAGTTTATGTCTAGTTTGGCTTTTCACACGTTGAGAATAAAGACTGCCCCACTAGCTCACGTTGTTGGTGAAACACTTGTAAGAGCTGCCCCCAATGGTTTCTCTCAGAGACTTACTTAGTCACGAACCAAACACCAACTGTATTTTTTGAAAGCTTGTACTTTTTCAAAAGCAAAATTCAAGGATTCGAACAAACGTAAGCAATTTTTATCCATTTTTGATGCCACAACAAAGTTCGGGTTTTTTGTACATGGCTTTGTGTTGGGTTTTTTTGCTGGGTTTGGTTTTGGGGTTTTGGGTTTGTTTTGTTTTGTTTTGTTTTGTTTTTGGTTTGTTTGCATATCCAAGTGCCACGTGTACCATTATTTACTAAAATGTTTTTCTTTAAAATGTTTATTTTGAAATGAATTTTTTTCCTCCAATACATGAGGCCAGTCAAATACCCTTAAAATAAGTATGTAACATTTAACAAAAAATTTCATCTTCGTTACACCTAAAGTGATGACTTTGCACAAAGTGCACAAATTGGGGGGTGTATCAGACTTGGAAAACACCACGTTAATACATTTGATCCTAAAACCAAACACAGTGTGCCATTTTAAAATGTGTCATAAAATGCTTTTTCTTATGTAATTAAAATAGTTTGAATAATGTAACACTATTAAATGGGAAAATGCCAGTATTTATGCACGTGTTATAGGAGCATCTTAAATATCCATAATTTATTTTCTGAGTATTTTCTATTTATTTAATATAAAATTTTCAATACAATTCTTAACAAAACAGTAATAAAATATATATCAACACTTTTTTGTATATCACACACAAATGATGAAATTATTTTTCAAATTCCTCAGGGGTTCAAGAGATTGCTTAATACTGTGAAAGAGGCTTTCAGGGCAAGAAATCTTGGGAAACTCTGCTCAAGGTCGAGGCCTCACCAATGTGTTCCTGAGCCCGGGATAAAACATGATTTATTCCCTATTTTTCTACCTCTTTGTGGAATGATGTCTTAACATTTCTTGGCATCATTCCCTCAGAGAAGCTCACACCAGGCTGAGTATGTGTTAAGTATCCAATAAATAATTCAATTGATTATTTTCTATTTAAGGAAGATCTACCTTGTCCTAGAAAGGATTTAAAACTGCCATTGAATAAAATTGGATTTCAGACACAAACACACACACACACGCGCACACACACACACACACATACCCCAGCATGGATTCTGGCATTAACACATAGTCTTTTCAAAACAAGCAAATCAATAATGTATGCCTGTTTCTACTAAAAAATTTTACATTAAAAGCCCATCCTGAAACAAGCTACAGAATACTGAAGACACTTGAAACTGAGTAATGTGTTCATGAAGGGTCACTATAGTATTCTTTTCATTTTTATACATTATAAACATTTCCACAGTTAAAAGTAAAAAAAAATAAAAGAAGTGGGTGCCTGCGTGGTTCAGTGGGTTAAGCCTCTGACTTCGGGGCAGAGGCTCAGGGTCTCAGAGTCCTGGGATCGAGTCCCACATCGGGCTCTCTGCTCAGCACGGAGCCTGTTTCCCTCTCTCTCTCTGCCTGCCTCTCTGCCTACTTGTGATCTCTGTCTGTCAAATAAAATCTTTTTTAAAAATTTAAAAAATAAAAGAAGTAAAAAGATTATTTTTATTTTACAAGAAAACAATTGTCTTTAGGTAGTACACTTCTTAAAGGCACTATTACAATTCCTAACCAAAATTTAGTGTTAAAATTCAAGACACAGCAATGATGTGAAAAAGCCACCATTCACATGATTAATAGCCAAGACTTCTTTGCCAACAGGATTAGTATGCTGCAACTACTTTCTTTTTTTTTTTTTTTTTAAGATTTTATTTATTTATTTGAGAGAGAGGCAGTGAGAGAGCATGAGCGAGGAGAAGGTCAGAGGGAGAAGCAGACTTCTCGCGGGGCTGGGAGCCCAATGCAGGACTCAATCCCGGACCTCCGGAATCATGACCTGAGCCGAAGGCAGTCGTCCAACCAACTGAGCCACCTAGGCGTCCCAGCTGCAACTACTTTCTTGAACAAGAGGGCTGCAGTGTTTCACAGGCACATTTAAATAGATTAAATGTCATTTTTTAAACCTCTTCTGTCTAAGCCCTCACCAATAGCTGAAGACTAAGTATAATATTTTGAAATGGAAAAGTTTTTTTTTTACCCTATAATAGTTGCCAGAGCCAAAATTCAAATCTTACCCATCCAAATCCAAGCTAACAAGGTTTAGCTAACAAGCTAACGCCATTCATGACATGAATCAGCTACCTAGCTTCGGTGAAAAAGGCCAATTTATGGTCTTGAAGCCCATGGAAGCCACTTGCATTGATGCTGACTCACAGACATTTAACTTCACTTTGCCTATTTAAAGACCAGAACCATCCATTGACATGTTTCCCACCCCCCCCAAAAAAATCTATGAACAGTTTATCCCTGGGATGCCTGAGTGGCTCAGTTGACTAAGAGTCTGCCTTCAGTTCGGGTCATGATCCCAGGGGCGGGGATAGAGCCCCGCATTGGACTCCCTTCTCAGCAGGGAGCCTGTTCTCCCTCCACCTGTCACTCTCCCTGCTTGGTTCTCTCTCTTTCTCTCTCTGACAAATAAATAAATAAAATCTTTAAAAAAAAATTATCCTTGACTCATACATTAACCATAATATTTCCCATGTGTCCCCAGGATTCTAGAGTTTTATTTGCTCACAAATGTAGTGTCCCATTAAAGTAATGTTCAATCCTTTCTGTGTGCCGTTGGCAAAACCATCTGAAGTTTAAATAAATGTTAACACAATTATTCATTGAATTAGTTAATCCATGATACCTGTATTATAATCCCAACTCATCTCCCTTAAGATCTAAGACACCTCTAACAAAATATAGGAAGTAACGATCCAACAAGTTAAGACTAGCGTCCTTAGAGGCATTTCTAATCAAATTTGAATAAAGAGATAAAAACTGCCTGTGGGTAAGAATTACCAAAGGCAGTTCCCATAACCAAAATACCACGGTTGGATATGAGTTCTATTTTTTAAAAAACCTATTTATAGAAGACAGTTTGTTTTCTAAAATCTTCAAGAGAGCAATATTTACTTTTTCTAATCGTTAAGTAGAAAAAGTTATACTTCAGTGAATGATTAACAAGAATTTAAATAAATGTAATTATAAATGTTCAGAGAATAACATTATGATCATATTTAAACAGCTTGATTTGATACGGACACTGTCATACACAGAAAATTTGGCCCAACTAGAGATCAGAAAATTACTATAAACATTGAAAGCCATGCTACATATGATGCAAGAAATGAACTGCGGAAAATTTTACATTTGCTGGTAGAGTACAATAAGCCATTTAATTGTATATAAAAAATTAACTGCATATGAAAAATCTTACTGAGAAAACTCAACACTCATTTAGTCTATGTTCGAAGAAGAGGGAGTCATTAAACCATTAAACATGAAAGAAGGATTCTATTGCTGAAAAGTGGTATGAAGGCGGAGAAAAGATCCGGACCTTCTAACTTCTTCACCAGGAAAGAGTGAATCACTGACGCCATTCAAATGGTTCCTGGGCGATCTTCCGGAAAATATTTGGGGGATGTCTCCTGGCTGGGGAAGCCCCGATCTTGAGTACTGGGGGCAGTGTACTGATGGGTTCTTCATAGTGTCATATCTTGACCAGAGATTATGTGACTAAATCTTTAAAAAGAGGGCTGGGGTTTACTGCTATCATTCTTCTTTTATGTTATCGGTATATGTATTGTATGTCTCCTGCTTTTCCCTTTGAATATCAACATACTACTATGGAGTAAAAAGGCATCCTTTTTTTTTTTTCCTAAGATTTTATGTATTTATTTGACACAGAGAGATTACAAGCTGGGGGAGCAGCAGGCAGACCCACTCAGCAGGAAGCCTGATGCGGGGCTCGATCCCAGGAGCCTGGGATCATGACCTGAGCCGAAGGCACAGGCTTAACCCACTGAGCCACCCAGGCACCCCTTAAAGTATTTTCATCGTTTCCCACCATGCTCTCCTTAGTTGTTAGTTCAGTTCTTCTTTGTATAAAATATTTCTCAAACCAGCTGATGAATAAATAAGACTATTAATTCATTGTAGAGTGACATTGGTAAAAGATAATTCAGCAATTGGATAAGCACTGCAATTTCCAGAATTAAGGGCATCTATTAAAAGCCTAAAATATTTTTAAGTAATTAAAAAAAATTTTTTTTTAATTTATTTGAGAGAGAAAGAGAGAGGGAGCACGAGTAGGGGCAGAGGAGCAGAGGGAGAAGGACAAGCAAACTCCATGGCGAGCAGGGAGTCTGATACAGGGCTCCATCCCAGGATCCCGAGATCGTGACCTGAGCTGAATGAGCCAGCCAGGTGCCCCTAGACTAACAATTTTTTACTTAAGTCTCCGTTTTTTCCTTTGAGATTTTTGGAACGTTAGAGAAACTAAAGAGTAACAGCGTGCAACAATTAAATTGGCGGACAGAAAACATTTGTTTCAACCAATTCTCTTGACTTTTTTAAACTACAAAAATAGGGGCACCTGGGCAGCTCAGTGGGTAAAGTGTCTGCCTTGGGCTCAGGCCATGGTCTCAGGGTCATTGGGCTTCCTTGCTCAGTGGGGAGCCTGCTTCTCCCTCTGCCTGCCGCTCCCCCTGTTTGTGCACTCTCTCTCTCTGACAAATAAGTAAATAAATAAAATCTTAAATAAATAAATTATAAAAAGAATGCATTTTTACTGCAAAACACTCAAGCAATACAGAGAGACATAATGTCAAAAATGAACAGTCTCCTTTTTCCTTGCTTCCCAGCCCCACACCCAGGAAGGAGGTACGGCTAGCATCTTATTCAATGTCCAAATACTTTTCAGTGTGTATATGAACACATACATACAGTCACTTCGTTTACAAAATTTGCATCATATTCTTACATTAAGTTTTGATTATCGTCTCTGATTAATTGAAATCCAAAAATATCCTGCTTTTATCCCTGCCTATCTGGCCTTCTCTTTCCTACTAGAGGTTATAATTCATCTGATGGCAGGAGCTCTCTTGTTAACGTTGTTGTTTTTTTTCTGAATGCCTACCACAGTGCCTTGTATATGTTAAATAAGTACTTGTTGATTTGAATTTAAACAATTAGTGTGAATGAATGCAGAGCGAAGAGAAGGAGATCATAATAGCTGTAGATTGAAGGAAAGAGGTCAAATGATATTTTGCAACTTGCTTTTGCTGTTGTGTGTAATTTCTGTAAGGGAGGAAAAAAATTAAGCAGAAGGTAACGCTGGTGAATTCTCTCTGTTTGTCTGGGTACTGCTGTGGTGTCCCCGCTGGTAAGGGTGCACGAAGGTGTCATCAACGCCAGGACTCGCAGCTCAGCTCTTCCTGAGAGTGTCGCTGGGACCCGAAAACTGTCACATGGCTTTCAGGGCATGTTGGCCCTTGTTTCGGGGCCTCTGTGTCTATGGCATAAAAGTATGCTTCGAAGGCATACAGATTAAAGTGCTAGAAATGACGGCGAATGAGGAAGCCAAAAGACTTCATTCTAATTCTAGCTTTGACCCTGAGCCCTTGGGCAAGTCACTTATGTCTCAGGCTTGGGCATCTCATCCATTAAAAGGAGATTTTTGAAGGTTGGGTCAAGTTCAAGGTCCAAGTCCAGGGCCAAGTCTCAGGTCCATCCTCTAACCCAACTTAGCAGGCAAGAGCTCAGAACTTGGAGCAATAGGGTGCCTGGGTGGCTCAGTCATTAAGTGTCTGCCTTTGGCTCAGGTCATGATCCCAGGGTCTTGGGATTGAGTCCCGCATCAGGCTCCCTGCTCAGTGGGAAGCCTACTTCTCCCAGTCCTACTCCCCCTGCTTGTGTTTCCTCTTGCTGTCTTTCTTTCTCCGTCAAGTAAATAAATAAAATCTTAAAAAAGTAAAAAAAAGAACTTGGAGCAATACAGCATGCTGACTTAGTTTGTGAAACTGGATAGGTTATTTATTTAAACTTCTTCCCCCTTGGTCTCCTCGTCTCTAAAATAAAATGCTTAGAGTATCTACCATAATTCTCTTGAACGAGGATTAAATGAGATAGTACGTGGGAAGCACTTTAGAGCGGTGTCCAGCACATCGGGCACGAAATCCGTGTTAGTTCTTATTACTATTTATATGATTCCTTTTCTATGGTTCTGTAATTTAATCACTGTTCTGTTCTATTTGATCATGAAAGCCACTCTTTAAGGACCATTTCATTGTGATTTGCTTGAAAATTGTGCTGTGGGGAATGCTCTCTTGCCATCTTGGCTTTAATGTTTACAACAGTGGAAAGACCTGGATCCTCAGTCAAGATGGTTAAGTGTGGACGTGGTCCCTAAGGGCTCATTTAGCCTCTGACACCAGTGAGGACAATATCTAATGCCAACTTTTCTGGTTCTCGGAAAGAGGCCCAGGGAATTACACACGAATGTTCCATGCCGTGCTGGGCACTTGGACAACCACATGGCTTTCTGAAAACCCGAAATTTCCTGGCAAGTCTTCCTTGACCTTTGTAGGTGATCCTGAATTTCAGACATAATAGGTATCTTCTCAGCATGTGCGAGTAGGCTACAATACTCTCGTTCTATCCCTGTTCAGCTCTTTTAATCAATTCTAATCAAGCACAGCAGAAATTAATTTAACATTTAATTTTTAAACAGTGTGTTGTGGTTCATGTCAAATGGTCCTCAACTGCTTCAAAATTTAGAAGTGATGGGATGGGGCACCTGGGTGGCTCAGTCAGTTAAGCGTCCACCTTTGGCTCAGGTCATGATCTCAGGGTCCCAGGGTTGAGTCCTGCATCAGGCTAATGCTCAGTGGGGAGTCTGCTTCTCCCTCTCCCTCTGCTCCTTCCCACTGCTCAGGTGCTCTCTCTCTCTCTGTCTCTCATGCTCTCTCTTTCAATAAGTAAATTTAAAAAAAAGGAGCTGATGGGACATACAGAAAGCAGGATGGTTTGGTAAGGTGATCAGAGATGCCTGGGTTCAAATCCTAGCTTTCCCCATGTTCAGCCTCTGTGAACTTCAGTTTCTTTTCTAAAATGGAAAAAATGACATCTGCTTCACGGGAGCTATGTGACCAACATCGTCTGTCAGGTGACCAGCTAACTAGCTGATCCCTACTGGGCATTCACTCAGCAAGGATTCTATGCCAGGCTTTTCTCTGGGCTTCTCTCTGTACAATTGTGAAGTCTGCACTCGAGAAGCTCATAGGCCAGGCATGGTTCTACAATGTGTGGGCCTGAGACATACAACCTCTCTCTCACAGAGAGAACCCTCTCACAGAGGGGGACCCTCTGTGAGAAAAGTATGGACACAGGGGTGCCTGGGTGGCTCAGTGGGTTAAAGCCTCTGCCTTCAGCTCAGGTCATGATCCTAGGGTCCTGGGATCGAGCCCCACACCGCATTGGGTTCTCTGCTCAGCAGGGAGCCTGCTTCCTCCTCTCTCTGCCTGCCTCTCTGCCTACTTGTGATCTCTGTCTGTCAAAGAAATAAATAAAATCTTTAAAAAAAATACTTCTAAATACCACTTGGCTTCCAACCCACCTAGAACATTTTATTTTATAGGGACCCACGCAAGTGAGGCGTTCAGGGAAATCTGCCTTTATTGCCGGGCCTAAAACTAGTAGGTCTTATTTTCATTATTGGAATAGTGGTGTAATTTGTAACTTCCACAGTGGTTTCTGCATTGACTGTCTTTAACTCTTCCTTCCTAAATCCTCAGAAAAAGCTGCAAGTCACTCATCCTGGCCATTTTAGCTTCGATTATACTCTGAAATATGGTCCTTTTGCATGAAAAAATTACCGACAGGATCCCAGTTGTTAATGTAATAATAACAAGAAGCTGAAAGCACCATTCCAACCTCTGGAGAGTTGGCACGTCAGTGTCCTCCTTGGGCAAGGAAACTGAACTTTAGTTAAGCATCAATTTGCTGCTATTGATTTCTTCTAAGCTCCCTTCCAATATCGGGGGAAACCCACAGATGCTTCACTTAATTAATGATGAGTTTTATTCTAGACCTCTTTTCTCCTCTGCATTGCCAGTTTAGACTCTGACTCAAGCATTAGTTGAATTTAGTAATAATATCATTGAAATTAGAATTCTGTAACAACATTAAAACCATGGGTTGGTTGGTTGTTTTTTTTTAAGATTTTATTTATTTATTTGAGAGACAGAGATCACAAGTAGGCAGAGAGGCAGGCAGAGAGAGAGGAGGAAGCAGGCTCCCCGCTGAGCAGAGAGCCCGATGGGGGGCTCGATCTCAGGACCCTGAGATCATGACCTGAGCCGAAGGCAGAGGCTTTAACCCACTGAGCCACCCAAGCACCCCTAAAACCATGTTTTTGAAAGAACAAATACATTGGAGTTTAATTTTTACATGATTCGTATGGGGAAATCCTGAAACTAAACACACTGATAACAAGCAAAGATTTGTTAGAATCATTTGAAAATATGATGGTTGAAAAGAAAATAAGAGGAAAATTCATTAAAACAAATTTTAATATGATCATTACTGAACTATTTCAACTATAGGAAACATGAATTTGAGGGGCACCTTGTTGGCTCCCGGAAATAAAAGGTTTAAGAATATAGGCAACACCAAGTGTCGTAGGTGGATAATTTCCTGATTCCTGCATGTCCTATTAACTTAAAAAATATCCAACATGTCAGTAATGGCTCTTCACATCTTTTCAGCCATATTT